>SCDT01002054.1:55969-71453 GCA_004143765.1 Drosophila melanica | reverse complement strand
ACAACCATCAGCTGGTTGTTGTTGTTGTTGTTGTTGTGGCTTGTGTTGCCGCTGGCGTCTGTGGGTATCTGGCTAAAACCGAAAGCCAAACAAATTTGTAGCTTGCAGTTGGGCCATTGAGTTGGCGTCGTGTCTGCTGCTTTCGTTTCTCCGTCTGTCTATTTGTCTGTCTTTAGGTTTTGCATGACCTGCGGTTAGCAATGGCAATGCGAAACTTTTTTCGCTGGCGCTAATTAGGCATTACGTATACGCCATGGTTAAGCAACTTGAAGTGCACTAAATTGCGCTAATCATAAAACATGCACACACACACACACACATATTATATAGCCTTCTTGCTCCGATCCAACTAGTTGGTGGCCTTTGTGCGCCTTCAAGTATGCAACGGTTTGTTTCAAGTGTTGCTGCCATGTAAATTATGCCACCAACAACGGCAACAACAACTACGACAACAATTGCCCAAGAATTGTGGCAATGTGCACTCAGCGTCATTTAGTGCCACGCCCACACACACCAAAAGGACGCCCACAATGTGCGCATTGACGGCGCGTGCAACGAGCTGAATGCATGAATGCATGAAAGGGTTTGAGTCTGGCAGTGAACTGAAGTGGGTGCGATTAGAGTGCGATTGTGTGGGTGGCTGTGCGTACACACACACACACACACACACACATGTGCATATGGGTTGTGCAGCATTTCTAGACTATCGTTTAAGTGGTTCACTATGTTAGTTGCAACATGCAACAATAGTTGTCCATAAATTGGTTTGTTTACTCCAAAATGAACAAGCCCGGGAGACAATTTACTCAGTTCAGAAATGGGTTCTTGACAAACACAAGACGCAAACTTGAATAAGCACTTTAAGATTTGAAAATATGACACTCAAAAATGGCAGACAATAAGACAGAGCAAAGCAAATATAAAAGACATCCTCATTAAGTGCACATCTTCTTCAACGGAATCAATAGCTGATCAGGTGAGCAAGATAATGACAGACATGATAAGCGATATTATCGTTTAGCTGCCCGTTTAGCCAAAAAACTTATCATATATACTGATCACGTTGCCAAAACATATTTTTAAACATCCATTTAAGAGGCTTAAAAGTATGACGTATACTCGTACTTCAGCAACGAACATGCGCAGTACAGAGTATCGCCTAATCGAGTACGCTCGACAAAAGCACCACAAACACATAATCGTTTTTTAATAACATATATAAAAGGTTTTCATCAAGCACGCTAAACTATAACATTGCTACTTGTATTCCATAAAAAGGGACGTTCTTGTAAAAAAAAAAATAGTAATGAAAATCACATAGAACGGCGCTCCTATAGCCAACGCCTTTCTATTCGATTTTCAAAAGAATTTTATGTGAAAGTAAGCTTACTGCATAGGCAATCAGGTATATATGATCTTAAATATTAATAAAAAATAAAATACGCTTTTAATTTTTGCTTTGCACTTTCACATTTTCTCCGTAATCCAATTTCGGATAATCGTAATCAAAAAGTGATAATTTGATCAACTTTTGGGCCGTGAGAACATAGCAGAGCAGAGCGCAGGGTATCTTCTAATCGAAGAGCCCCGTTTTGCTTTTTCGTTTAAACAAAATTGAAATAGGCTTCAAAACTAAAATCGTTATGCATAAATCTGATTTATATTTCTAAAATAAATATTATATAATAGTTGTTCCTACTTACGAGCCAGCCTCGGGCATGTCCAACTCGTGAAGCAGGTTCTCCCAGCTGAAGCCCATGCGACCGTCGGTCAGATGGAGCCGACAGCGTTCGGGAATATGCTCGAAAAGACGCTTAAATGGCGTATAGCGTTCCAAGCACTTGATATCCCCCAGCAGGATTAGTTTGTGCTTGGCGCGCGTTATGGCAACGGTCAGACGACGCTGATCCTCGAGAATTTCAGACTCACGCGACCGTTCCATGGATTGGTCGGCCGCTGAGCTGCCCGTTTTCGTGCAGCTATAGATGATCAGGTTCTTGTCGCGTCCCTGATACTGATCAACAGTGTTGAACTCGACACCGCTCAGCTGTTCGCCCAACTTGCGCAACAGCTCCACCTGAGCACGATACGGCGCAATGACGCCAATGCGCGACGCATCGTAGCCCGCCGCGAGCAGCTGGCGCAACAAATGCAGCACAACGGCCGCCTCACAATAGTTGGTGTACTTGGGCGCGCGCCGGGAGCGAGCCGGTTGCGGTGCCAGCTCCTCGGCCTCGCCGTAATGCTGTTCGATGGAGGCGCTGGTGCTGCTCAGTTGCTTGGATGCAGTCGCATAATTCTGACAGCGCTGCGAACAGTCGCTTGTGTCCAGCAGCAGCACCGCCTGCTCCAGATGCGTTTGCAGAGTGCGCTGCACCCAGAGACGTGCCTCGGCCAGCGGCTCCAGTTGCAGCTTGGCGGTTTCGACCTGCTCACTGGCGCACTTCAGCGCCTGGCCATAGGTCAACTGGTTGGCCAGCCGTGTTATGCTGCGATTCATTCGATATTGGAGCGTTAGCACCGCCGTCGCCTCGTCGCAGTCCAGGCGCTGGAAGAGCGTCTCGTCGGCGCCACGCGAACGCGCCTCGCGACTGCGCAACACCGGCGGCAGCTGCTCGGGATCGCCCACCAAGATGAAGCGGCTGCAGTGGCTCAGCGCACGCAGCACGGTCGGCTGCATCACCTGCGTGGCCTCGTCGACAATGCAATAGTCGAACTGGCGCTGCTGGAACAGCGCATGTCCGGCGCCCAGACAGGTGACGCCCACAATGCTGGGCTTCTCGAGGGCCGCTTTCAACTGTTCGACCGTCTCGCAATTGGCCGTCAGGTGGGCCTCGCTAATCGCCTGCAGCTGCGGATGAATGCGAGCGCTGTTGCCCAGCCGCAGCAGGGGCAGATTGTGGGGCAGCAGGCGCAGCAGCAGATTATCAACGGCCGAGTGAGTTTGGGCCGTGATCAAAACACTGCGCTCCATCAGATGCAGCAGACGCACAATGGCCACCAGAGTCTGCGTTTTGCCCGTGCCGGGCAGTCCCTTGATCAGCAGGTGCGTGTTGGTGGTGAGGGCGCGCAGGGCGGCCAGCTGCTGCACCTTGTTCAGCGGCCGCAGCATCGGTCCGCCCTTGCTGCCAACGATGCGCGGCAGCAGCTTGTGCTGCTTGGGCGGCACACGGGCCACCACAATCGAGCGCAGCTGTGCGGCGCGTTCGCCGGCGGACAGCAACAGCGCCAGATTGGTGTAATTGAAGCTGGCAAAGCTCTGCGACTCGTGCTTGTCCACAATGAAAGTTTCGTGCGCATAGCGCTGGCTAAGATCGCGCTCCAGCTGCAGACGCAAGCTGCGCGTCTCCAGTGCCGTTATGTAGCCGGCGGCAATTGCCAGCCGCTTGCTGCCGCTGACGATGACATATTCGCCCAACTCAAACTGGAAGAGAAAATTGCAGAGCATTAGCAAAACTCAAGGCAAAAGCCACCCGTTGATAACTCACGCCGCTGAGTGTTAAATTCAGTTCGTTGTCGGCCTGCGCGGACAACACCAGCTGCTGCGCATAGCGTCCGTCGATGAGTTGGGCCTGATGGCCCTTGGGCAGCTGCAGCTGGCAGATGGCGCGTCCCTGCTGCTGGCGCTTGGCCGGCGTTTCGGTCCAAAGGGCGCGCAGCTGGTGCGATTGGCGCGCCTGCTGCTCCTCGAGGGCGAGCAGGCCGCACCAGTGCAGCACATACTGATAGTCCGGCTGGTCGAGGTGCGCCAACAGTTGCGGCATCAGGCGACGCAGCGGATGCGATGCGCTCAACTCCAGCTGCGGATCGGTGTGGGCGAAGCTGCAGCAAAGCGTCGCATACGCACAATTGCCGCAGGCGCTGTGATGCGAAATGGGCTCCGGCAGCTGAAATGGCTGCAACAGCTTGCCGGGCTGCGTTTCGAGCGTTTCGTTTGCCGCCGGCAGCTGCACCTCGCGCGTCAGAAAATGGGCCAGTTCGTTGCGCAGCAAAATAAGATCACGTTGCTCGTTGCGTCCCTCGCGCACCTCCCGGACAATGCCCTCGCGCAGATACAAAAGGAGGCCGCTGCTTGTCTCCTGGCCGAGGGCCGAATGCATTAGCTGGTAGAGCAGCAGCTGGCCCTTGTGCTCCATGGAGAAGCTGGCGCGTCCAGTTTTCAGCTCCAACGGTATCGGCTGCTTCTTGTTGCGCACGCGCACCGACACATCCACCTTGCCCTTCAGGCCCATCGACGGCACCCACAGATTCTCCTCGATATCGTGTATTTGCTCAATGCGGCCCGTATACATTTCCGGCGGCTGCACCGACGGCAGCTCCCCATCGACGTACTGCGCCACAAAGGCGACAATTGGCTCCACAAATTTGTACAGCTGCGTTTCGATCTCGGCCCGGCTCAGCTGGCCGGCATACAGCTGCTGGGCAAGCGAAGCGCTGTGCAGCATTTGCTCCAGTGCAGTCTCCACCTGTGCCTTGTCCCGCAGCCGCTGGGCGAGCACCGTTTGCAGCAGCTCGTGCACCAGCGTGCCAATGATCATCTGCAAGATGCTTTCCACTATTAATACCAAGGCTCCAATTGCTTGGCGGACGCACTTACCACAGCGTTGGTGGAGTCCACGCCGCGAAAACGATCCTGCAGAACCGCTTTGCGGCGACAGAAAAGGGAGCCCGTCACCGAAGTGCTCGATATAAGCAAATCGGGCTGTATTACACAGTAGCCGTGCTCCTTGTCGACCACATACGCGGACAGCGCCGGCTGCCAGTGCGCCTTGAGCGACACCAGATCCCCCGGCTGCACGGGCGTCTGATTCCAGGGCGCCTGCAGGTGGCAAACAGCTGTTGCTTCGGTCGCCGACGCGCTTTCGTCGCTGCGCAGGTGCAGCCGGAGGTCATGTGTTTTGGCCAGACGCTCCACATCTTGCACCACACAACGCTGCCAGCTGGTCAAATCGATGCTCTTGGCAGTAATCGCCGCATCCAATGCGCTCACATCGAAGTCGTTGTCGTCGTCCAGCAAAAAGTCCAAATTCTCCTGCTCACTGCGATCGATTTGTGTTTTGTACCGCTTCACCGAGTCGGGCACATTGTCAGCCTTGCTGGGTGACAGCACTCGCTTAGCAGCCTGCATTGCTTGCTTTGCTTCGATTTGTTTTACTTTTAAAAACTCACTTTATTTTTTAACGCACATTTTTGTTAATTCGCGCCAAAACTAACGAGCCAGTGTGTACACGCGTAAAAACAGAATAAGTTCAATTGTACGAACTGAACTGAACGAACCATGTTATCGATATTTTCTTGTTCGTTCACATGAGTTTGTTGTGTTCATTTGATTCTGATCGCCGATCATCTGTTAATGGCGAGCATCGCTCGATAACAAACTCATTTTGGCGGGGTTTTTTGAATTATTTTAATTTGGTTGATATTCAAACTTATTTTTAGAAAAACTGAAAACTTTTATAGTTTATGATTTATCTTTTAAATGCAGTTAATTAAAGTTTTATCGAATTATCTAGAGTAACTTAATTTAATGCCATAAAAAGAATATAAATTAATTTTACTTGTATTTTAAGTGAACAGTTTTCAGGCGAGATGTTCCGAGCAAAACTCCTTTAAATTACTTGAAGTGAAAATCCAACTGCATTTAGTGAGACAGAGAAAACCTCTTTATTCCATTCACACTTTGCAGCAGATAACCCTAATGTCCGACACACACAATATTGTCTCATTAAACTAGCGACTAATTGGCCAGCAGGATAACAGGATAGCACGCCCAAGACATAAAGTGCGCCACAAAACGAGCATCTTTCCATTGTCCCCAAAAGGAGGTGTCACCTGGGCGGCAAAAAACTCGAAATCCGTAACTGCTTGCGGCTGTCAACTAAATTTCATATGCAAATCCTTGGCCATGACTATCGCTACCTGATAATCTACTTGATTTATGCGGCTGCACACAGCCAGACCCAAGAAGACAGCCTGAGCCACATGCTCAACGCTAATAATGCCCCAACCATCTCCACCCACCCGCCCGGGGCGTGCCGGGCACATCATTAATCTCGGCCCATGCGGGACATGCCCAGCGTACCCGACGCCGCCCCATGCAACATGGAACATGGCAGCTGGCATTGTCCACTGTCGACTGTGGCAGCCACGTGGCCGACCTTCAGCATAATAATTCAATGTTAGTGCTGCTGGACCGGGTTTCTGTCGCAGCCAAAAGACACGTGCTAATTGCTAATCAGTGTAGATAAGGCGACGCCCTCGCCGCCGTTTAACGGCAATGCGAAGCGGAAGGCATTTTATTTTTATGGCCAGCCGAGCCACTTCAGGATTTTTAAAGTGCCCCAACATTCGGATGCACTGCTCAACGCGTCCAGCTGTCGCTGTTGAGTGTTTTCATAATGGAACACACAGATTTTGCCCCCCTTCACTTTGGGTGCTGACAAATGATCTTTGCCTATGGAAATAACTCACATTGTGTATCAGAATTAGAGATGAGCGAGTATCAAATTTTACAGACACGAAACGACTCGAAACAAACACAAAAAAAATATCATAAATATTCACGCAACATTCATTAATTCAATATTAAGTTAAATAAGTTAAAATTGTTCCTTTTTAAGAACAAAAATAACTTTTTTTTTACCATCATTAATTTTAAATATTTTTGAATAAGTTCAAATTGTTCCTCATATTTTTCATTAATAATTTTTCAGCACTATTCATTTAAAATATAATTTATTTGATAAAATATATTTAACGATAGCAAGATTTTTTAATAATATATATTAATTAAAATTAAAGAAAGATTATTATTATTATTTTATTATTATAATTTTTTTTTATACATAACTATTTTTGTTATTAAGTTATATTTCATTATATTTTCATGCTTGCAAGCAAAGACGAACATGTGCACTTTCGTGTCACGAGACAAAACCCGACAGACACGCTCAACTCTAGCCAGATTGTAGCACCCTCCACCAAAGATACTCCATATTCGCTTGTTATAGTTATAACCACTTGACTTTTTCGAGGGCACTTTTTGCTGTTGGCTCTTTTCAGTTTCATTTCTTTTCACATGTCAACAAAGCCATCAACGCATTTCACACGCTCTCCTTTTGTTTAAATGTCACATTACATAATGATACTTAACACATGTGTGTGTTTGTGTGTGTGCGTTGGGGTTGGCCACGCCCAAATGCCTTTTTATGGCTGCCTAACAAAGGAAAGCATTCGCCAAGCTGCCTTCGTTGACGCTGTTGTCGCCACTTAAATGCCAAATTAAGTGTAATTTTTATTGTGTTTACAGCGCCACAACAACAACAACAACAACAGCAACAACAGCAACAAGGACTTCAACACTTGACAAATTTGATTTTTCCTGGCTGACTTTGCTGCTTCTTCCCGTTCCGTTTCTCCATGTCAACTTCCCTTTAGCCCAACTGCTTGGCATCTCGTGGCTGTCATTAGTGTTTGTTGTCGCTGCTTTGTAATTGTTTATGTAATTGTTATGCTCATGTGTGTGTGGGTGTGTTTGTGTGTGTGCGACAGAGATAGTCAAATGCAGCCAACAGCAAACGTTGGCAAGTGCAATTAACTCCTGACGTCAGCGTCACATATTTTTTAAAATTGAATCAGAGCGTTTTTATGCGCTCTCTCGTTGAGGTGAGCAAATTCTTTGCGCTTGCAAATGGCAAATTAAATAACGGCTAATTGGCTTGGCTATAAAGTTTTCTGGCAAATCAGGTTAACCAAATTGAGCAAAAAGTTAAGCACACTTCGCCACGAAATCATTTAAAGAATAAATTTGTGGCTGTTAATGTAAATTTGTTAAAATATTTATTTGCTTCCTTTGCTTACTGATTAGTTTTTACTTCAATTTGTGTTTATTGATAACAAAAATCAATTGATTAATTTTTTTCATAATCGATGAACATTCTTTAAATATACCTTAAAAAACAATTAAAACCAAATTTTACAACAAAATTATGTCGCAAATATTTTAAGGAACAACAAAACTTTTAATTGCAGCAGCAGTTTGTCTGGGCTAAAAAAAAGTTATATAAATAATTATTTATTATATGCAACCAGAAGTATTTCCTTTTGATTTTAACTACACAATCATTTTTTTAAGCCATTTGTTAAAATTTAATATTATTAATTAAATTAAGAACACTCAAATAATGCCATCCACTGGATCTCTCTACCAGGTTTCAAATTTAATATAACAAAAAAAAATAATAATACTTCTTAGTAACAAAAATAAACGTGAAATAATATTCCAATCCCTAAAACTATATTAACTTGCCACTGATGGTAACAAAAAACAAGTTTGTTATAAAATATATATAAATTTTTTACTTTAAAAAAGTAATTTCAAAAAAGGTGTTGCCTACATTGCAGCGCATAAAATGACAAAGGTCAAAGTCAAAGCAAATGTTCAATTGGCATTCGCTTCTGAGTGCATTCTCAGCAATTACAAACACGATTACAATTACAATTGCCGTCCCGCTTGTTAACTTTACATTAGCCACTTAGCCAAACACACACAAGCACACACACACGGAGACGAGCTGCACACACGCAAACACACACACACGCACACACACACACACACAAGGCGAGCAGCCACTTAAAAGTCATCAAAGTGGCATAACTAATTCATTAGGAATTTCCGAAAAAAGAAATTTACCACAAAAGTTCTCATGAAAATGCCACTGACCATACGCTCATACACTCACACACACACACGCACACACACACAAGCTCGCACATTCCGCATGCTGTCAGATTTTGTTGCCTATTTAGCGGCGCAAATATTTGGTTTGTCAGGCCAAAAGTATGCACACACCATCGCACACACACACGCACACACACACACATTGCGTATATCTGGCCTGGATTTTAGTTAACCCAAGCATATCTCTGCGCCGCCCCCCTTCCAGCTCCCATAACCCAACACATTTCCTCATTAGCATTATTGCCCGACTTTTCTGTTTGTTTGGCTCTGTCGATGTCTTTGCAGCACAGCCCCCCCACCCCACCCCCTTGCCTGCCAGACAACACGCAAATGAGAATTTCATTAACGTTATTAATATTTTCATTGTTGAGCATTTTGCATGCCTGCCAACTTTCAGTGTTGCTGCCACAGCCTCAGCAGCATTTTTTATGTGAGTACACTCAGAAAAAAATATGAAAAAGGGAGAGAATAAATAAAAAATAAAATTCGACAGTAAATAATTATCATACTAAAACGAAAATAAACCAAGATATTTCTTATTTAAAAAGAAAATTTCCTGATATCAATTTAAGTAATTTCCCCATTGATTAAGGTACATATTTTTCCAAGTGTATATATTTATGTATATTTGTGTCAAAGTAATAACTTGATTATGACGTTTGTTCACTTGGCTCACGTTCTTCTTGTTGTTATTGTTTTTTTTTGTTTTTCTTCGCTCTTTCTCTGGTGTTTTACATTTTTCATGGCTTAATAATTGCTCATTTCAGCTGCAGCGGCCGCCTTTTGTTTGGTTTGTTCATTGTTGTTAACAATTATGAGGCCACTTAAATAAATTTTATTGCCGCCAGTCATTGTCCTGGCCGTCTACAAACAAATTGACAATTATTTCGCTCGTTGGCCTGGCCCAAAATGACAAACGAGCCAAGCCAAAAACTTTTCATGCCATTTATTAGCTGGAAAGTTTTACGGGTGTGATTTTGATTTAGCTTCGGGCCAAATCCGGTTAGGTGGCGGCGGCAACAACAGGGCTAATGAAGTTTTCAATGGCCAAGGCAGTTGAGTTAAGTTGGCCCAAACACAGTTGCGAGGGCAGCGCATCGAAGAAGTGGCAGTTGAGTTATGAACGGTATATTTATCTTTAGTTACATTTTAATAGTGCGCATCCACACAAAGTTATGCCTTATAATTTTAATTACTGCATTAGGCAAAACTAATCTATCTCAAATTTACCTCAAAGTCTCATAAATATAATCGACTGGCATTGACGAAGGGACAAACGGACGGAACATTGACCAAGGCAGTGTTTAGTTACGGATGGAATTATGTGACCAGAACTATGATTGGCTTGCGGCAATTACTAATTACTAAAAGTTAAATACATTTTATTATCTCTTGGATCTAATTTATTAACATCTTGTGCTTTGACTTTGACAACTTAATTAAAGAAATGAATAAGGAAAAATATTTATTTGTGGTTAGTTAATATAATATTTAAAAAAATAAAATTTTATTTATAAATAACCTTTTTTTTAAATTCCAAAAATTTAATTTTGTTAAATAATATGTTTTAACCTCAAATAAGTAAATATAAAAATTTCTCTTTTAAGATTTATAACGTTTGGCATAAATAAAAGTTTGCATGAGTTTTAAATAATGTCACATTTTTGTGTTCAAAAAGATTAGTCAACAATTAGTTAAGCGAATCTCTACTTTGTTTTTGGCACTTCACTTAACCGTTAATCGCTTTAATGCCCGCCAATTTAACCGTTTAAACATAACCAGAACACGTTTTAATAACTGTGATGTTGTCAGTATTTTTTTTTTTGGCTTGCAGCAGTCCCATTAATTCAGTTAGTTCGCATCGTGTTGCAGCTAAACTGTCATATTATATGCAAAATAACAGGCGATTGGCATTTTTTGGTGCTGGTTTGCAATAATTATAATGCAATTAAATAAATAATTATACCCGATGCGCTGCCGGAAATATTATGGGGTAGCCGAGGCTAACTGTCTGTCAGAATGCAATTATGGAATAATATAGTAAGAACACTTTAGAAGCAAGTGCTCGACTGCAAGATACCCTGTATTCACTTTGAATTATTTGTAACACTTTGATGCATATTTAAGGAAGTTTATGTCGATATTTTAAGTTTTAAGTTTTCATATTTGAATTAATAAACTGTTCTTAATGTATAAAAGAGCTTTTCAAAAGAATAATATCTGTTGTACCTTTAATATACATTAGCACAACTGCGGAATACCCTTTTTTTCTTGCACAAATTTTTATTATTTTATTCGAACTGGTTTTCTGATTAACCTTTTTTATTAGCCATATTCAATGTGTATAAAGTAAAATGATAACTTGACTTACCATTGTTGACCGTGGAGCCGCCGACGCTGCCAACATTGCCATCGCTGCTCAGCGCCAGAGTTGTCAGCGTCTCCAAGACGAGCAGAGTTGTGAGTAGGGTGTAAAATTGATTCAACATGTTGCCAAGAATTCGATGCTACAGTGTCTGCCAGCGGCAATGTTGCAGTTAATGTTTATGAAAACTTATTCAATTAGCACGCTTTTTTGCACATCGCATTAAAGCAGCTTTTATTAAAGAAATAAATACGTGAATATTTATTAATTTTTTTTTTATGGCCAGGTTTAAGCGTTGCGCAATTTATGTTTGGATTTATTTAAATGTTGCACATTTAATTAATTTAACTGAACGTTTTTGTGCTGCTGCGCTGCAAATAGACGGAAAAAGGAATTATTAAATGTCATTCCATATTTGATCAATGGCGTACATAAATTTGCCGTTTAATTAAAGGGCGCGTGCTCCAATTTGCTTATGCATTTGTGTGTATTTAATATAGCGCCTAAAAGCCGACTTTGCTGATTTATTTGCTACCCAAACAGCGCGGCCAAACACCAACAACAATGGCAAACAGCAAGAAGCGGGGGCGGACGTACAAAAAAAAAATCAGTGCAAATTCTTGATTGAATTTCGCCTGACGTAAGCGGATTAAAAAGAAATTCTATGAAAAAATAAAAAAACAACAACAACAAATAATAATAAACCGAAGCATAAAACAAAAATAACGGTCAAGTCATAAAAACGCAGCGAACAAATGAAAACCAACAAACTTGGCCGAGACCAATGAGCAGCACATAAAAAGACAACAATCCGGCAACGAGCGATGGCAAAAAGGATTCTCTATGACTCAGACCCTGACTGACTTAATTCCCAGCAGCTTCCGACACGTACCCAATGGAAACTGGCCACTGGACGCCACTTCAATTACTATAACCAAGCGGCGGAATCAACACGTAAGCTTCAGATTGCGAGTCGAGCGCCAATTAAAATGTATTAATTATATTTTTATTTGTAAGCATATTTGATCTTATACCGAACGGATACAATTGAGTGTATGCTCTCGATTATTCCACCTTTTTACATGTTATTTTACACTACACTCTTACAAAAATTCAAGTAGTTTGTATTAAAATATATTTAATACATTTAAACTTTTTTAACTTTATTTCCACTATTTTGTACTATTTTTTTTTGAGAATTTCCACTTGAAATTCTTTTGCAGTTATTCTAAAATGTTGAAGTTTGTTTTTTCTCTGAGTGCATAAATTACTGATAAATAAAGCACAGAGCTCACATTATGAACTGCCCATGATGGGTCGCTACGGGTCGTAGCCAATAACTCTGCCAGTTGTCCAGCACTTGGATAGCGCTTAACAACTCGCCCCATTGCAGCCATTGAAGCCAAGCAAATGCCATGGCCATCACCCATCATCATCATCACAATCATCATCATCATCATCATCATCAAATCCCTCGTCAGCACGCCACAGTCTTTTGGCATCATCGTTGGCTGTGCTTTATTTTTGCATATATGAGAGCCGACGCTACAGTTGTCCTTACACATCCCCACATATACCCTGCACTTAGATACTGACAAATCTTTGGATTATATTTAATGCAAATACACAAATCGAAAGAAATCTAAAATGTACATTTCTTTATAATCTAAAACTCCTTATTTTACCACATTTTTTAAATTTGTTGAATTTTTACTGAACACAAAATAAACAAACAATTTCGTAAGACAAATAATATTGAAAAATATATAAAAAATTACAACAAGAAACGCGTGTTCAGGGTAAAATGAAAAAAAAATATATACTGTACATTTTTTTCATCCAGGTTCCTAAATAAATAAAGTTAAAACTTGTTTTCGAAAACTAAGCATAGTTGTACTTGATATTAAAAAATTTCTAAAAGAATTTAAATAATCTAAAAATGGTATAAAATCAGATTAAATAAAAAATAAAATTAAAATTGTAGCTATGAGTTATCCACCGACTCAAACGTTTCTTTAACCTTATAATATGTATACTTATTCTGATAAATTTGTTTGATTTTATTTAAGGAAGATATTATTTTTTTCAGTTTATATTACTTATAGTTTTCTATTTGTTTTAAACTTAAAATAAAATGAAAAGAATAACCATTTTCATTAAAAATATACACAAAATATTTTCAAATAAATTTTACATTTTAAAATAACCATTTTTTTTATATATATTTTATTATTAATTATATTTTCATACTGCACAGGGTAGCCACACGTCAATCATCCTTCAATTTTCGTTTTATATTTGACATTTTCTTTTGGTCTGTTCGTGTCATAAGCGTAAAGCAATTTGCTCCGTCAGCTGTAGCTCTATCTCTCTCTCTCTGTCTTTCTCTTTTGCTTTCTTTCTCTCCGTACACTCTACTACTTTGCCATTCAAGTTTGCGCTCTATTGCAATATGAATGCATTTCAATTAAAATGCTGGCGATGCTTTCTTAACAGCAGCTGTTGTGGTTTTCTCGCTGCGTTTGTTTTGTTTTTGTTTGCCTGTTGTTTGTTTGTCTTTTGTCTAAGTTATTGAAATCAATTTGTAAACTTAATTGAATTTCGGTGCGACTTAAAGCCAGCCGCCCTTTAAGAACACGCTGGTAATTTGCCTAAAAGTAGGCAGCATATGGGAGAAGCAAAAAAAAAGCGACACGTTTGACATGTCTATTAGCCGCCAGAGTGGGCACACTGTGCCACCCAAACCTCAGCGCAATGCATAATTTAAAAATGTTTCTTCACAGCCCAGCGATTTGGTACAAGGCAGTGCCACGCCCCCCCGTCTACCGCCCACATGCTGGCGCGGCAAGCAGCAAGCTTTTTGTATTATTGCCAAAAGTTATTATGCCGCGGCATTCCATGCATTTCGCTTTGTGTTGCATACTTTGCGGCTGGTTGAAAGTTGAACCAGTTTCTGCCAGTTTGGCTATTGTTATTCTCGCCGCTGTTGCTTGTACCCTGTTATACCCATTTAAAATGTATGAAAAAGAGCATATTGCATATATTTATTTAGCCCGCTCCATAAAGTAATTTGTATGTTTTGAATAAGTTTCTCATTTATAAATATTTTCTAATATTTTTGTCAAAATACGCATAATACAAATATGCCTTGTTGATTCTGTTATTTTTCCCATAATTGTATATTAATATAACTCTATATATACTATATACTATATACTATATACTATATACTATATACTATATAAATACTATTTCACACAAATCCATCTATTCTTTCAAAANCTATATACTATATACTATATACTATATACTATATACTATATACTATATACTATATACTATATAAATACTATTTCACACAAATCCATCTATTCTTTCAAAAATTTGAAACAAATACAATTTTTCGCTAAGAAAAACAAATCAAATTTATTTCAAACGATCGATAAATTTTAATATTTTAGAAAAAACAAAGCGTAACTATTTTGAAGTCTGGTTTTTAAGCATATCTGGAATATTAAAAGGGAAAGCAAAAGCAAATTTGGATTATGTAAATTTGAACTGCACTTGTAAACTCGATTTATATCGATTTTCAGCACGAATTTTCAAGCATATTCAGAAATATATTGGGATATATCTTTAATTTTTTTGTTCATATCTAAATCTGTTATATGTTACAGGGTAATATATCCTCGATAACTCTCGAGCAGAATATATTTGTGTTTTGTATCTGCTTAAAAACTTTAGGCGCGTGATTTTTGCAATTTGGCTAATAGCGAAGAGTCAACATCGTTTCGACGGCTTTGAATATGCGCTGACAGTGAGTAATGGTAGAAAAAGACAGACAGATAGACAGACTGACAGACAGACGGAGAGTGCAACGAGCGTAATGGGCACAGTATTTACCGTCTCGCTCACCCACTGAGCGCATTTAAATCAATATTAATAGCGGTGTTTACGCCCCCGCAGGCAGCCCAAGAATGCAACTGCCAAGCGGCGACTCCAATTGCAGATTTACCTCTTCTTGCATTTATATATATATATATATATATATTCTTATTNTGCAGATTTACCTCTTTTTGCATTTATATATATATATATATATATTCTTATTCTTTTGGGCTGGAAGCCCGGCAAGCAGTCGAGCATCGGCGGTGCGTATGCAGGACTCGCCTCCTGCCAAGTCCTGCATTCAGTCGCTTGTGCATAATAAATCAATTTACATTTTCTACCGCCACACGCAAAAATGAAATGCAAATAACGGCAACAAACCGTGAACGATGCAGTATATATCATAGAATGAGCCCCAAGCAAGCGTCGAGCAAGAGGCCCAAGCCGTGCAACGGGCCGAGCGAAGGGAGTGGGCAGAGGAGCTGGCAGAG
>SCDT01002054.1:38600-55901 GCA_004143765.1 Drosophila melanica | reverse complement strand
CCACTTTTCACCGCAGAGATTTACGCGCACTTAAATCACAGCCACCAGAATTGATCGCCATCAATGTACAACTGCATAAAAAAAATAAAACAAGCAAAAATTATCCCACTTGCATATGCACGACTTGGCCATACCCTGCACACACACAGCTTAGCCGCAGGACAGACAGAAATGGTGGAAAACATCTTAAAAATTATTCTTGCAGTTTAGAAATATAAAAAATAAAATAAATAAATAAATAACATGCAGTTAAGTATGTTATTGGGAAATAAATATGTAACAAAAATAAAAATGCAGATGCTAAAAATATAAATATAAGAAATAAAATACGGAAACCGATATTTTATGTTAGGTAAAAAATATTAAAATTTTTAACTGATTTTTATCAAATATAGTTAAATAACAATACACTTAATTTGTATACCAAATTTTTTGTCTGCCTTTCGATAAAATTAAAAAAGTGCATTTATTATGCAGCCTTTAGCAGTAAATATATATAATAATATAAATAGGCAAGGGAAATATAACTAAATTAGTCAATTTTTTGGTTTTTAAATATATAAATTATCAAATTTTATATCTCTTAGACTATTAAGAGTAAATATTTCTACATCTTTTGTGATTAATGATATTGTTGACATGCTCTCTGATTTGATTTGATTTGATTACACCCAACGATACACATTTACTGCTTACAGGGTATAAATACCAACAGCTTTTGCCGGGATGCTGCCGCGCTGTCTGAAGGCGTCGGTAGTTGGCCATTTGGCGAAAGTCGAAGAGTTTTCAGTTAATGCGACACTTAATGAGCATCAAATATGTTAAATACAGGCAGTTGTTGTTATTGTCCTTTGAGCAGGACAATAAGCGATTCGAATGTTATGCAAAATCGCTGATGTATAACAACAGTTGCCTCGCCAGATCATGTCTGCATCTTGCTGATGTTATATTGTGATTTAAAAAAAAAATATTGCCAGTTGAATGAGACGGCAAATATATGTCTAGAATTTTATTTTTTGACACTTTCTTTTTTTTATATATTTTTTTTCTTTTATCCTGATGATGATATACGACGAAGAAATTCGAAGAAATTTCTTGGGCTTCTCAGACTTTTCAATTAATTTTCAATTTTTCCTAGAATTTTGGCAAGGTGTAAAATACGAACCACAAATTCAATAAAAACCAACACTTAAAAGGCATATATAAAATTTAAAATATAATAAATCATAGCAAATTTTATGCAATATAAAAATAAATTAATAAATAAAATGAAATTAACATTAATAATATGTTAACTTTAACCTAAAACAAACCCTTATCAAATTCACATCTCCGTAAATGTTTCTCAATGCTTGCAATGTTTGATAAAACCGAATTCTCTGAATGTTCTGGCAAATATATATGGATTTAAGATGTTGTTGATCGACTGCCTTGGGACAACAATGGCAAGTTATGAGCCACAGAAGCGAACACACACGCACACCTAAATCCAATCAGCAGGTGTAGCACTTAACGCTTTGGCTACTCTTGTGTTAAATTTGCCACATTTGCTGAGCGAGAAGCTGGCTGGATTAAGTTTTCAGAAACTGCAATGCTTGATTTTTCATGCGTAGACATAGTAAAACTTGCCAAGGAGTTTAATGCGCCTTGCGGCTTGTTGGGCGAAAGACGATGTGTGCACAGAGCGGTGGGCGGCAAAGGGAATAAATGAGGAATGAAGTCTGCTTAAGTTGGGCGCTGCAGCGCATAAACAACAAAGCGAAGCCAAATGCACAAACGGCAACATTTTGCAGCGCTTTGGTGCTGCTGCACGCATTAATAAACAAAGCTGACAGCAAAAGTGTTTAATAACTCACTGTGGCAAAACGAGGGAAGGATGCTGCCGACTGCCTTGGCTGGGGATTGAAATAGGACTTAGGATTGGGGTTGGGACTGCAATGGGGCGTGCGAGCAGCTGAACATCCGAAATGGCAGCTGCTTACAGACAGAATTACGAGTATTTGCACTGTTTAATGTTGATTTGTATCAATTGCCCTAACACTAACCTGCAGTCAGAGAAAACTGCCAATAAATTTGTGATCAAAATTTAAAGAAATTCGAAATACAAAACATTTTTTTATCATTTCTTAATGTAAGTAATTAATAAAGAACTCAATCGAATACATTTTTTTTTTACAATTTTTTTTAATTAAAATTATATTTGAAATATTAGAAAAAAGAAATGATTTACAAACGACATTTTCTCTGAGTGTACAAGTGAGTGTTATTCAGCAAATTGGTGCTTTGAATCATTTGATTTGCATATTTTAAATTTAGCTTTGGTAACAACGCCTATCTAGCTTGTTTTGAATTAATTAAATTAATTGGCTTCGCTTCCTTATCGCTTCCCTCTCACATCACAAATGCAGAATGCAATTTCTGCTTCAGCCCTTGCTTAATTATTTGTCTAATTGTTAAATACACAACATAGTGCTATTTAATTTCCCTCAAGATGAACGCCAAATTAATGAAATTATTATCCACGATACAACAGTCATTTATTGAAATATATATAAATAGATTTCACGGAATCTTCCGTGATCTTCATTTTGTTTCAAGTTGCCTATCGTATTCTAATTGTCTTGAAATTATTATTATTTTGCTCAATTGCTCTGATTTAAATTGATCTGAATTGATCCAAACTGGGTTTTTACGATCATTGAATTTAACATGTTTTACTTCGAAATATGTACATAATTCTGCTTACATAAGAAATTTTACGATCGTACTCTACATAGCCTTCAACTCGAGGATAACCAAGTAATTTAAGTTCCAAATTAATAAATTTTTTTTATTAATTTGTAACCGAATCAAACTTTTTTATTTTTTTGTATTGGTTTTTTTGCAATGGCTTCACACAATTTTAACTTTGCTGATCATTTTGACTCTAAATGTATATTCTCTGTTAATGATTATTTTGGAATTAAAAATTAATATGCAAAATAATAAATAAATTATGTTTTCTTATGTATTTTTAATTAAGGAAAAACATTCCACTAAAACCTGAATGTGAAATAACCAACCTTATATAAATGGTGATCCGCCATGCGATATGGCGGACTAGATGATATTTCTTTGTGTTAACCACTTACCGTTTCACGATGTCTTTGCCGAAGGGGGAAGTGCAGCTGGGCAGAGTCAGTCAATTTAAAAATAAAAGAACGCGACGACAACACGACGCATTTTCATGTTTGCCGTTGATCCGTTATTATTACGATTCTTTTTTAGCAACATTCGCACAAGAACTTAATTAGGCAGACGCGATAGACACGATAGATGCAGACAAGCCGACGCCGGCTCAGACGCACACACACACACACGCGCACTGAAGCATTCATATGAGTATATTTATATATATTTCTATGCAGGCAGTAATTGCTTAAAATAGCATAATTATTAATTGACAAACAGCAGCATTGCAATTGCAATTACAATATTATGATTACTATTCTTGTTGCCCGCTGCACATAAACAACAACAAACCCAAATACGCTTCAACTAACGGAACCGAAGTACAAGAGCAAGAGCAAACGAGCGAAAAACAACCACGCACAACAACAGCCGATTTGGCACTGAAACGAAGCAACAAACGAACGCAGCAGCAGCAGCATCCTCAGCAGCAGCAGCAGCAGTAACAGCCGAAGCCGAACGAATCCGAGACGAAATGCAGACAAAAATCATCGGTCGTCGGCCGTCGTTGCTTCGGCAACTTTATGTTAGGCTGCGGACCATCGAGGTAAGTACTCAGCACTTACTCCCAATATAGTTTTAGGAAATCAGACTGGATAAGCAGATGGCATCATGCTATATAATTCTCTTTGATGGCTAATTAACTTATCATGCATGTAAATATAGACGAAAATATTATGGCAAAATATGACACACACTTATGTGAACAAAACTTTGCAAAGAAAAACCAAATATGCAAATCCACTTTTAATTCATTGGCCTGTGACATGTAATTTGGTAAGTTCGCCCATTTTCCCTAAGGAAACAATCATGTAGTTAGATGTCAAAAATACTAAGGTTAAATATCAATTTAAATATCCAATTTTTAACGATATATTTTTCTGACAAAGTAAAATGATTTAATTAAAAATAAAATAAAAAAAAAATAAAAACCTAATTAAAACATATTAAAAACTGTTTTAGCTCCACTCTAAGCATTTTATTAAATTTATTAAATAGAAATACAAATTATTACAGTTTAATTTCCATTAAAAAAACTGTACACATATATTATAAATTAATGAACAGTTTTGATATATAACGTAAATATACATTATATATTTCATAACATATTTTTTTCATCCAAAAATTATGTACATTATCTAATGCGAAACAAACGACATCAAAATAACCTTTTAAATAAAAAGCTTTTATTTACATGTGGACAAAATAAGTTTCCGATCTTGAAACTAGATAATATGTACATCCATATAAACGCATATGCCTGCACATATGTGTTTCCAGCACAATGCATTAAAAATACAAACGAAATGTTGCGGTTAAAGTTCATGAACATATTTTCTCTAAATGTTTGTTTGGGTCTCCGAAAGATGCATATCCTAAGCATCTGTATGTTAGATGCATTAAAATTTGTTAGCAAGTCGAATTTTTATGGCTTACATGTGAGAGAAATGTGTGAAAAAAATTATAATAAAAGAAAGGGCAGAAGTTTTAAGACAGACAGTTTAATGCGTAGAAAATATAAATTTATTTCATATACATTAACCAAAATAGATGCTTTGTCGGCAATCCATATATTAGTAGCAAGTACTAATAACATTTCTGATACTTGAACATTTTCTGTTATGTTGAATTTCGACTTAACATTGAATAATTCTCTTTCACTGTTCTGTTAGATGCGTTACCCCAAGTAAACTTAACAGGTGAGCTTAAACAACATTAAAGTATCTGTAACAGTGCCATGTTAATTGCACACCCCTGTGCTATTACTGTTACTTACTCGAATGTTACATCCTTAAAATTTACCACTATTACCCCAAAAGCTAGGCAACAGCTTTAAAAGCTTTATGTTTAGCTTTGCAAGCACACTGACTTTCGAAAGTTTGCCACTTGACGCTTCCTTATTGACTGCAGCAACTGACAGATCGAAAGCAAATGGCAAAAAGAGAGAAGAAAATAACAACGCTTGCCCCGAACAGCTGATTGTCAAAAGTCGCCCCGCACCCGCACCCGCGCCGAGAAGGTTGCCAGCCGTCAGCTGGAACTATAACAGAAAGTTTCTGTCGCCTGGCTGCGACTCATTCAGTTACCGCACACGATTTGAAGAAACCCCGTGAATTCATGCGGTGCGTCACCAAGTGACGTCCACAATTGGGCAAAACAGTTACGCGTGTGTGTGTGTTTGTTTGTTTGGGTGTGTGAAGTAACATTGAAAAACGCTTTGGCCAGACAAAAGCCAAAAAAGTAAAAAAGAAACAAAAAGGAGCAAGGAGAAAACTCACAATGTGAGCCTTGACCTCAAGCAATGCAACACAAACAAAACAGGCAACAGACAAACGAAAAGCCAAATAATCGGAAAATTCAAAGGTGGGCGCACCATGACGCCCACAACCGACTGGAAAAACTAAAAAAAAGAGCATGAAACTTACCAAAACCAAAAATAAATAAATAAATATCGAAAAATATAAAATAAAATAAACTCTGGCAGCCGCAGGAAGAGCATTAGCTGCCCCTGGAGCATGGGTGCATGCCTCAGCAGCTGCGTTGCCGCCACCGCCACCGCCACAAATTCCGCCTCAAATTCGACGGGCTCGTCGTCTTCCTCCTCGGTCAGCTCAACAAGCTGCGTTACGGCCGTCGCCAACAGCTGCCTGCTTTGGTAAGTCATAGCAGAAACGAAGAACACGCTGCAACCGACAATCCCCTACCCCCACCCCTCCATTGTGAATTAATTGAAATTGCACTTTGTTTAGTTTGCGGCACAGAAAATTCTACTGTGCCACGGTAAATCCAATAAGCGTGTGCTGCTGCTGAGTCGACAATCAATACAACCTTACTTGCAAGGGGGTTACGGGCACAAAGGCGGCTCTACACCCGTAGGGTCCCTAATTAACGGTATTCGTGTGTGCACGCCTCCATTAGACGACGCACACACACACACGTGCACACGATTTATGCCATTTCTCGGCTTTAAATTGCATTGGCAAACTTAATTTTTGTGGGCAGGTTGAACCCGCAAAACGTCGCACCCTGTTGCAGGGTCAACAGCCTAAAAGTATGCAACGCTCGAGTGCGTGTTGCCTGCCACAAACAATAACCGGCAGGGGCTTCTCTCGCCCCTATGCCTCTACATAAAAGAGACAAACGAACGACAGTCATTGTGACAACTATTCGATACCCTTACATAAGTAAATCTAAGACAATTTTTATTTAAAAACTAAAAGAACCCATTTAATAAAATAGTGAAAATATATATACATTTTTTAAATTTCATCCCTCTATATCAACACGTATATTTTATAAATATTATGCTAAGATCGGTATATTGCATAAAGAAATAAATTTAAGGTCGTTTCAGTCCGAAAACTACAGTTTTTATTAGTAAATTTTTATAATTTAAAAAAAAAAAACTAAAAAAAAAACTTCTTTTACTATAAGAAAATTTTATGTAAAACTAGATAAAGTTGCCATTAAGGTAATAGAAAACCTGTTTAAAAAAATATATAAATTTTAACAGAAAAAAAAAATTTTTTTTTTTTTGGTTTNNNNTTATATTTGCACCAAAATTTTAAAAAATTGACTGTTTTAATTACTATTATATTTTTTTAATCAATTAAATTTTCAGTTAAATTTTAAATTTACTGCAAAGGTTTTGTTTACTGTTTTTTAAGAGCTATAAGAAATATTGAATAGTTTTTGATATTTTTTATTTATTATACTCTATAAATTTGAACATTAACATTGAATGGCTGCCACAGGCTATAGACTCTTCTTTTGCCATGTTGATACCCTTTACAAATAGAGAGTAGCATTAACAAATTGCATTTCCTGCTTGCAGGCGTCGACCCAGGACGAGAGCAGCCACAGCGGATGAGCCGGAAGCGGAACTGCTGCCGACTCCCAGCGAACGCTGTCAGCGACGTGGCCTTGTCTATCGCATACTAAAGTTCAAGCGGAGGCAGCAGTGCCCCCAATTCCTGGACAAATACTGGGAGCAGCAGCCCAGCTATGCGAAGCTGCAGAACAACGACAGGTGAGCGTGTTCAAAGATAAAAATTAGGTCAACCTTTGACTTTTGCCACCTGATCAATGTTTGCAGTGGCCTGGCGGATATACAGCTGCAAAATCTGGACGTGCAGAAGCTGCTGAACGCCAACGCAATGCCCAGCAAGGAGACGGAAATGCTGAACTACACACGCATGGCCAGTTCGCGGGCCAGCTCCTCGCTGGATCTGGAGTGGGAGCACGAGTACTCCCAGCTGCGGCAGTATCAGCAACAGCAGCAGCAACAGCTGCAGCTGCAACACGACCAACAGGCGCAACAGGCGACACAGGACACACCAACCAGAAGGTCCTCGCAGCAGCGCTACGCTTCTCTGGACCAATTGGCGGCGGCGACCTCGTTGGCCGCCAGCCATGGCCGACAAGCAGCGGCGGCGGCGGCGGCGGCGACGCGTCAGTCGAGATTGGGCGGTCAGCGTTATGGTGGATCGTTCACGCGCACGTCGTGCTGCTCCTCAACGCAGAACTCCTGGTCACACATATCCACGCCCGAATCGCTCGAATGGGACATCGATGCCGAGCAGGAGCAGCAGCGGCAGCTGCGTCAGGAGGATGACAATTTGGACGAGGAGACGCTGAAATTGCTGCATCAAATTGAACAGCTGAAACACCATGTGCTCCAGGAGACCGGCGATGGCCTAAGCATGGGCGGTGTCGGTGTGGGCGTGGCCGTCGAGGAGCTCAGCGAAGGTCTACAATTTCGAGCGTCCCACTTTGGGGTAGCCAACGGCTCCGAACTGGAAATGCATATTAGTTGATTTGCGAAAAACAGTGTATATAAGTTGATAAATAATGTACAAGAGACCTACGAAACCTGTGAGGATTATTAAGCTATATACATATATATATAAAGATTGAAACTGGAGAAAATAACAAAGTGAAAGAGCATTGAACACCCATGACAAAAAAGTATTTATTTTATAAGTTTCAAACACGACAAAAATAAAAATGATAGATAAAAGAGAAAAAATTATTGACCCTTGCAAAATAAAATATTTAACTGATATGTAAAATAAAAAACTTGTTCCCTACAAAAATTCAATTCCAATCAAGCCTAAAATAATTATTGCTTTTTTTTGAAAAATACCATAAAAAAAATAAACTTCCAAAAGCCTTTTTTTTTGGTCAATATATTTGTAATAATAAAAATCCTATAAAAAAATGAAATACACAACAAAAAAAAAGTGTCTGAAACTGCTGGCTAAAAATATATATGCTATATATTATATGTTTCTGAGTTTCTTACACCAATATAATGCTAACTGCAAGGGTACAAATTATATATATTTTTCTCCCTTTAAAAAATATTGAGTTACCTACAAAATTTTGTAAAAATTGAATCAAAGCATCTCGAAAAAGAAATTTACTACGCAATTTAAGTGCCTGGCGAAGTACACACACACAAACACACTTTATTTTTACTCTGGTGCTACCAATTAACAGAGAAAAACCCCCCCTAACTAACAGTATCTATACAAAAACTATTTACAGCAAGATTTAAAGCACTTACAATTTTATATATTTCGTTCCTCTTTTTTGATTACCAACCAAATTTTGCTACACACATTTAATTGCCTGTTTAGCAAAACTTACTCTATGGCAATTATATAACTATATATATAAATATATATTCTCGATTTCGTTATGTTTCTAGATATTTATGCAAAATGCAGTTGAGTTGCATTATCCGATGATTATGCACATTGAATCAAATTAATATTTTCAAAGTTTATTAGGCAAAATGCAAACAAATACAAATGTACGTCCTTATAGAGCAAGTATTACACGTGTATGTATGTATATGTATATGTATATTTAGTAGTAGTAGTAGTTGTTGTAGTTGTAGTTGTAGTTGTAGTAGGTGCGGTACAACTGCGACCCACGAACATCTTTTCCTTTTAAGACTAAACTAAACTGATTAAAGAAATGTTTGTAGAAAATTAATCCACATTTGTGATTCGTTTAATTTTATTTATTTTTAATTTTTTTTTTTTTTGTTGTTTTTTTTGGCTCGTTTCGGTTATGTTGCGCTCAAGTCTTAATGGCAGTTCTCGTTGCGGGCTCTAACTGAAGATGCCGGTAATTTTATCCTTAATAATTTTCAACGTGCTGGGTTTTGGCTGAAAATGGAGTAAAGAATTGTAAATGAAAAGTAATCTCGGAACAGTTAAAATGCTGTTTTTATGATAGTTCAAAACTATTTTAAATAAATATAGTTTTTGTTTTGTTATTTGTAGATGCGAGAGTAGTTGTGGCTTGATATTTAGATATGGACGATTTCTTCAATTTGCCACGCCTCCAGTGGGAAAGTATCAAAAAAAAATTTTGTGCGTTTCTTAGAAGAGATCATCAGTAATCTGTCCGAAAAAACATTATGCAACTAGCTTTAAAACTGCAGCAGATATTTTCATTCTAAGTAATTGCCACGCCCCAAAGTGGGACCCACTATAGTTTTTTTCACTTGGTAAAAGAGTTTTGAAAATAAATTAGTAAAATTATATATTTCTTACCGTTGTTGCCACGGGCTGTGCCTGCTGCAGCTGGCCGTAGTTGGCGCCATAGCTGTGGCCATAGCCCTGGCCAGTCAGGTCCTCGACCTGCTGCTGTCCCAGATCCTGTGTGCTGTCCAGCAGTTGCTGCTGCTGCTGCTGCTGGCCAGCATCGCTGTCCAGCTTGTAGTTGGCATTCCAGTCGATTTCCTCCTGCTGCTGCTGCTGTCCGCCATCCACTTGATCGTCGCTCCAGCCCAGCTCCACCTGCTGCTGTTGGCCCAGATCCTCGAGCTGGGCAGGCTCCTCGCCCGCGGCACGACTCCATTTGCTCAATTTGGCACCGGCGCCGGCGGTGGCGCTGGCGCTGGCAGACGAGCCACCAGGTCCGCCAGTGGCTGCCGCCGATGCGCTGCCCACGGGCACATTGAACGTGTAGTCTGTGCGGCGATATTCGATGCCGGCGTTGCCGCCGGCACTGGGTCCGTTGCGCTGATAGGGCAGTGGTGCTGGTGTTGAGATAATGGGCGAGGGCAGCGGTTTCGCGTCGCCCAAGAGACCCGGCTCGTCTTCTTCGTTGAACGTCTCCTCGTAGCTGTGCGGCGGCTGATCGCCGCGATCCTTGGAGTATATGTGCTTCTGCACGGCCGTCGCATTGGTGGTGCCCGGATTGACCACATACCCGCCATGGCCGGCGGGCAGATCGATCAGTCCCTGGCTGAGCAAATACAATGTGCGACGCCAGATGCTCAGCTCCTGCCCGGATTTGCCATACTTGCTCTCCAGCTTCTGCAGGCGCCAATATTGCTTGCGCTCCCAGCTCTGCGCCTCCGACTCCGCCAACATCTTGCGATGATTCAAATAGGTCAGATAGCGTAGCTCATCGTCACGGAACTCCTGCAGTTCATGGAGCTTCAAGCCGTAGTAACGGGCGACGGCGATGATGCGCTCGAACTCCTTCAGCTGCCAGGCCTTCAGTTCCTGCACCGTTATCCGATATTGTTCGGCGAATCTCTGCAGTTTCTGCTCATCCTGGCGCTGCCAGTCGCGCAGCTGGCGCAGCGTCATGTTCTGTGTACCGATGAACTCGTAGAGGCGATCGCGTTCCGTTTGCTGCCAGCTGGTTAGGCTATTGAGGCGACGCTGCTCGAGCAGGTGCTCCTTGCCCATGTTGGTCACATGAACCTGCTGCACCAGGGCCAATTGATTCTTATCGACGCCATAGAGCCGGGCCAACTCGGTCTGGTAGCTCTTGTCCGATCCGATTAGCTCCAATAGCTCGCCAACGGTGATTATCACACTGGAGCCAATCTGTCGCAAGCGCTGACGCTCCTGCTCCCTCCAATCGCTGCCCACCGCCTGGCTATCGACGATGAGGCCCATGTCGGCCAAGCGCTGCAGCTTCTCGCGAATGAACGCGCGCAGCTCCTCGATGGTGATCCTATATGTGGACGCCCGCTTGGATGCGTCGCGCAACAGCAGCTGCTCCAGGGCGTTCCGATTGATCGGATAACGGACGACGGTCTGGTAGAAGTGCTCCATTTCCTTCGTTTGCCACGCCGAGTTGAAGGCACGCTCAATTTGACGCTGCTCCAGCAGACGCTGCAGTTCGTTGTTGTACCAGAGCTTCAGATCATCGATCGTGATGTGATATTGACGGATCACGTCGAGCAGATGCTTCTGATCGTTGAGCAGCTTCAGCTGCAGCTCCTCAATGGTCCATTTCTGCTGGCGGCGCAGCTGCTGATTGATCAGATCCTGTATGTACTGCTGCTCCTTTAGCTGCCACTCCTCGACGGTCACCGAACCGGTGATGAGACCCTCGTTGGCCAGTTGCCTGGCCGATTCGTTCAGCCACAAATGGATCTCCTCGACGGTGATGTGATATTGTTGGGCCAATCTCTCATAGTTCGGTCGATTGCGCTCCACATACAGATTGAACTCCTGCCAGGACATCGGTTTCAAATGCGCCTCGCTGCGCAGCTCGTCGGCTAACTGCTCCTTCCAGTTCTGCTCGGATATATTTACTAGCTCCGCGCGATAAGTGTCCTGCGGCTTCTCGATGACACCAATTAGCGAGAGTCGGGCCGTCTCCTTTTGCACCCACTGCTCCACCTGCTCGACAGTCACATGGTAGTCGTTGGCAATGCCACTGAGTCGTGCCTTGTCCCGCTTCAGGAAGTCGAGGAACTCCTGATGCGTGGTCGAGTCCTGTTGCTGTTGGAGCCAATTGTTGAAACCGTTGCTGATCTGCTTTTGCCATTGCGTTTGCTTCTCGAACTCCACCAGGCCGGAGCTCTGCAAGCGTCCGAGTTCCTCGTGCAGCCAATTCTCCACTTGATCGATGCTCACGTGATTCGTTTGGGATAGGCTCTCCAGGCGTTCGTGATCCTTGCGCAGTTCGCGCTCGACACCCTCATAGTTGAGGTCCTGCTGATGCTTCAGCAGCAGCTCAATTAGACGCTCCTGTTCGGCGATCTGCCAATTGCTCAGCTTCTCCACTTTGGCGTTGCCCGTGGTCCTCAGATTGATCAGCTGCTGTCGCAGCCACTGCTCAATTTCCTCCACATTCACCGAATATTGATTGCCCAGCTCTTTCAGGCGCTCCCGCTCCTTCTGCAGCTCCATCTCGAACTCCACGTAGCTGATGTGCGTCTGCTCCTTGAGCAGACTCTGCAGCCGCTCCAGCTCCGTCACCTGCCAGGCACTGAGCGTCTTCAGCGAGCTCTCCGTGTTGCCGCGCAAACGCTGCAGCTCCGATATCATCCACTGCTCGATTTGCTCCACATTCAACCGATACTGATCCGCCAGATGGTTCAGATGCGCACGATCCGCCAGCAGCTTTTGCTCATACTCCTCCGTGGACAAGCTGTTCTTATATTCGGCTATCAGTGACTTGATGTAATCCCGCTCCACCAGCTGCCAACGCTGCAGCTGCTCAATCTCGAACTGTCCCTTCTTCTGCAGATCCTCGATGACCTGTTTTATGTACGTTTCGATCTCCACGATGCTCACGTGATGCTGATCGGCCAACTTTTGCAGGAAATAGCGATCGTTTTGCACCTGCCAATGGAAATATCGAAAATATTTTAATAAATGTTACTCAAAATAGAGATAAATTTTTTAACAAATGCCTAATTAAATTTAATTTTAATTATTAGTTGAATATTTTCATTAAAGATTTTTACTTAAAATATATCAAATATATGCAGTGAACATTTTGGATAATCATTTAATGATCAAATAATAATTGATAAAGTTTGAAATTGCTGAAATTTGATTTGCTTTCAAACCCAAAAATTTTTCCCTTTTTTTTCTGTTAATAATATCAACTTTTTGATACTAAATGCTTTATGTTAATAAACAATTTGTCTCCAAATTGTTTTTTTCATAACCAAAATTCAGTAAATTTTACTGTTAACCTTTTCCCAGTTTATGTTTTGTTAATAAATATAACGTATACGCACCTTTGCCTCGAATTGTTCCATTGTAATGTTGGTCTGCGACTGCAGGAGCGACAGAATGCGCTCCTGCTCGGCCCTCTGCCAGGCGGTCAGCTGCTCCATGTTGAGCTTGCCCTGCTGCTGGAGCCGATTAATCTCGGACTGAAGCCAGCGCTCGATTTCCTCGACCGAGGTGTGATACTGGAACGCCATTGTCTGCATGTGCTCGCGATCGTTGCGCAGCTCCGCCTGCAGCTCCTCGGCGCTCCATTGTTTGTTCTGCTTGAGGAGCGCCTCGAGGCGTTCGCGCTCGGCCATCTGCCAGGAGGTCAGATTGTCGATCTGCAGCTTGCCCTCGTCGCGCATGCGGGCCAGCTCCTGCTTCATCCAGGTCTCGATGTCCTCCACCTGGACGCTGTACTGTTGCGCCAGTTTCTCGAGCAGCTTGCGATCCTCGCGCAGGCGCGCCTCCAGCTGTTCGGTGGACTTGTACTGCTGCTCGGCCAGATTTTTGAGATGCAAACGCTCCACTTCCTGCCAGTTGGTCAGCTTCTCGCTGGGCTTGAGCAGGCCCAAGCTGATGAAGCGCTGCTCCTCCTTCTTCACAAACTGTTCGATCTCCTCGATCTGCACATTGTGCTGCATGGCCAGACTCTGGAGCCGTGCCCGATCCGCCAGCAGCCACTTGTGGAACTCCTCGACGGTAAAGTCGCGCTCCTGCACCATATTGGTCAGATTGCCGCGCCATTCGAGCTGCCAGTTCTTCAGACGCTGCATCTCGATGAGACCATCGTTCTGCAGTTTTTGGATTTGCTGCTTCAGCCACTGTTCGATCTCCTCGACGCGCACCTGATTATGCTGGGCGAGACTGTACAGATGCGTCTGGTCCTTGCCAATTTTCGCCTTGAGCTCCTCAATGGACAGATCGTTCTTGTTGATCAGATTCACCAGACGCTGTCGTTCGATTTTCTGCCAATTGTTCAGCTGCTCCTCCATGTGCAGCTGCCCCTCGCGCTGCAGACGCTCGCCCTCGGACTGGATCCAGTGCTCGATTTCTGAGACCTGCACATTGTACGTCTTCGACAGTTCGGCGAGACGGGCCCGATCCGCCAACAGTTTGCGTTCATACTCATCGATCGAGTATCGGTTCTGCTCGACCAGCTTGGAGATCTGCTGACGCTCGGCCACCTGCCAGTCCTTGAGTGCCTCGGCCTTGAGCAGACCCTCGCTCTGCAGTCGCACCAGCTCCTTTTTGAGCCAATCCTGTATATCCTCAACGCGCACCTGATACGTGTTCGCCAGATCAAAGAAGTGCGTCTGATCGTTCTTGATCTTCGCCTCCAGCTGCTCGACGGTCAGCGAATTGTGCTGCACCAGAGACTGCAGACGGTCGCGCTCCTGTTGCTGCCAGGCGGCCAGCTGTTGTTCCACCTCCTTGAGCAGGCCCTCCGATTGGAATTTCTTGAGTTCGCTCTTGATCCACGATTCGATCTCCTCGACGCGCACCTTATACGTGCGCGCGAACTGTTCGAGCCGTGCGCGATCGTTGACTACCGAATTCTGGAACTCCTCGATGGTCAGCTGATTCTGGCCAACGATATTGCGCAGCTGGGCACTGAACCCGGTCTGCCAGTCCTTGATGTGATTCTCCAGCTGCTGCTGGCCAGCCAGCTGCAGGCGCTGCAGCTCCTGTCGCTGCCACTTCTCCAGCTCATCGACACCGACACGATATTTGGCCGCCAGTGTCTGGACATAGTTGCGATCCTTGGCCATTTGCTGCTGCAGCTCGCTGAGGCTGCCCCGATGCTGTTTCAGCATCGTCTCGAGCCGGGCACGCTCCGATATCTGCCAGGCATTAATGCGATTCACCTGCTCGTTTTGCTCCTTGATCTCATTGCCGATGCGGGCGACCTCGCCACGCAGCCACTGTGTGTGGCTCTGTACATCGCCCTGATACTTGATGGACATATCCTTCAACCGCTGCTGATCGCTGCGTATCGAGTTCTGCAGCTGATCCATGGCGGCGTTGTGCTGCCGTATCAGCTCCTCCAAGCGCTGTTTCTCCTTGGCATTGTCCACAACCAGCGACCCGGAATCGTGCACCGGCAACTGGCTGGGTATTTGTGGGCCGAGCGAATCGTTGATCTTGTTGAAGTGCAAATGGAGACGCTGCAGCTCCTGGCGCTGCCACTGGACCAGTTGGTCCGGCGAGACGCCAATTTTTTGGGCCTGCTGGCGCAACTTGGCGTTGTTCTCCAGCTGCCAGCGGTCAAAGTCCTGCACGGTGAAGCTGTTCTGATGTATGAGCCAATCGAGGCGTCCACGCTCCTGTTGCTGCCAGACGCTGGCGTCCTGAACCTGCGGCTGATACTGGCCCAACAGCGCCTGATAGCGGGCCACCTCCCGCCGATGGAACTCCAACAGAATGGGCAATGTCAACTGGTAGCGATGGGCCACGCCGTACAGTCGATCCTCGTGGTTATGCTGCCAATCCTCCAGGCGCTGTGGCGTCGTCAGATACCAGTACAAATGCTCTCGCTCCTCCCGCTTCCATTGATCATCCTGCGTCACCGACGCCTGTCCAAAGGGTCGCTTGCTATCGTACACCAGCTGGCCATCCTGCCAGCGCTGCTGTGTCTCCGTACCGTCCACGGAACTGGTGCCATCCTCGTGGGTCGTAAACGTCTGATTCAAACGCGTCACGGTCACCGTTGAGCTCGAGCCCGGCGGACTCGCCTGGCTGAACGGCGGCACCGCACTCAACTGGCTGTATGGCGTTGCGCCACGACCGCCATCGATGCTGACCACCGACCGGTAATCCATCACCGTCGGCTCCATTCGCTGCGTAATCCACTGCTGCAGTGATGGTTGACGGGTCACCGGTGACGGGATCGGACCTTGTGCGTAGTAGCCATGTGTTAGCTGGACGGGTGCGCTGCTGCCAAAGGAATTGGACAATTTGGTCGCCTCGGTGCAGTTGCGTTGCACCACATACGTTTTGCCGTTGATCACCTTCACCTCGGTCGGATACGCGACGTTCTTCACCTCATCGAACCCGCTCAAATCAACCGGCTGAAACGGATTCAGTTCGACCGTCTGCTGCAAATCAATTGCGCCTCCGCTGACGCTCTCCAGCGCCTCGGCCGCCTTCAGATCGAAAAACGAGGGCTGTGCAATGTTGTTGTAGTTTATCAGTCCCTGGCGCATATCATTCACCAGCTGCCGGCTAATCTGCAGACAGAGCGCATTCAATTCGCTCGCGCTCTTCCCAGTCAACTGCAGTATATTGGCTGGAAAATGAAAAATACCATATTGAATATTAAGTATTTGGAATTACTTAAATTTAATGCATATTACAGTTAAATTAGCCATTGACTATTTGTTTCACTATATGCTCTTTCTTTCTCTCTTTAGCTATTTGTTTTCCTGTGTTTTTCACTCTCTCTTTCTTACTTCATCTATATCTTTTTCTTTCTCTCCATACTGTGCCGCCTTTCTATGCGATTTTCAAAAATTCAAGTAACTTCATTTCTTTCATTTCTTAATTTTTTTGCTTTTACACTCTGTTGATCACTTTTTCATGAAATTTATGCAATGACGGAAGTCTTTAGGTCAACCTCAACAGCTAATCTTTAGTTTATTTAGTTTTCTTTTTTTCACTAAATCACAAAAATACGATTATGTATTCGTATATAAAAAAAAATCACTTAGCGCCACCAAATAATGATGTCATATATTTTTTTTAGAATCGAGTGCTGAAACAAATCGCCTAAATGAATTATTCAATTACGTTATCGCTAAGTATTTCTACCTCTATCTCCAAGTGAATCGATTAAGGTATTAGTTTAACCTCATATTTAAAATGAGCGCATTGAATAAAATGAATTGAACCCTTGATGACCTTTTTTTTTGGCATTGCTGGTTTCTTTTTTAATCAGTATTTCACAACTATATATAGTATAATGAAAATGGGTACGACTTATTCATGATGTTCGTTCGAAATTGACAATAATTTCAATTTAATTATGAAAGTGAATACCTCTAATATATATATATATATATACATTTTATTTAAAGCT
>SCDT01002054.1:0-38595 GCA_004143765.1 Drosophila melanica | reverse complement strand
TTCCGGTTTAAAATTTTATATTCTTCATTATTATTGTTAAAAACATTAGAAAATTCGTAATTAATATTTTGTATGAAATTTAATGAATTTATAAATCGTAATGGATTTTTAATAACTCTTATAATTCGAAAATGATTTTTAAAAACTCTTCTAATTTGTAATGCAGAACTAAAAAAAATTTCAGTTTGTTTTGTAGCCTGCATTTTGCCTTTTTCTTAGTTAGGAAAAGGTTGGAAAAATCGAAAATTATAAACTCTTTTAAAGCTCGATATACTTTTTTTTTACCTTGTAATACTATCTAAATAGCACTCACCACTCCAATCCCGAGAATGTCCCATGTTAGTGCTGCCGCCCGTAGACATAACGTTATATTCCCGTGTCAGTCGATTGGCAAACTCTCGCACCTCAAAGAAATGGCTTTGGGCCCACCGGTTTAACGGTGATTGTGCCTGCAGCATTGCCTGCGATTGTCCTGCGCCGCCGCCGCCAAATGATGATGTGGAGCTGGTTCTGTAGCTGCTTCTGAAGCTGTTGTAGCCCTGGCAGCTGGCGTGTGCCAGGAGCAGCGCCAACACGCCCAGACACAGACGCATTCTGGGCCAACTGGAGTGAAGATCGAAAACAGAAAACTGTGTCATTCATAAATAATCAATAATGTGTTAATACTTGGGACTTGGTTATTTGTATTACGAAGTAGCTCAACTGAAATACTAAATGTATTTTTTTTTATTTTTTTGTTTTTTTTTTTTTTTTTTTTTGGCTTATGTTGATAAGCGTTGGAAGCTGAAATCTAGTTCAGTCTATAGCCTGGGATTATCAACCGAATAAGGGGCAGCAAAGGTTAGCCTGGCGATAATATTAATTTTACTTGGCGCCCAGTGTTGTTTTTGGTTTTGTTTTTTAAAAGCAACTTTATTTGTGTTTAAATTTTTGTGTTTTTTTTTTATTATTTTTTTTTGTTTTTTTGTGCACCAAATTGTGTCGCAGCTTTCATCCGGTGCGCAACGCCATATTTGATAAGTCTTTAATGTCAACGTGGTAATTTTTTGTATTCCAATCAAAAAAATATATAAAATTGTTGCTTCAATAGCATTGGCCCATAAATCAACGCATTTGGGTCACATTTGGTAATGCACGTCCCGAACATGATTTTATTTATTTCTGGAACAACTAATTTTTAGCCCACTGCAGTGTCTCGTCTATTTTTGGCTGCTGTATATAATAGAACTGCAATCTGGCAATACAAATACATATATATTTTGTTGTTTTTTTTTTATTGTACTCACTCTCACTTTAGTTCACACTGTAATTGGAATTCGATTTGATTAAGTATTCACAGGATCAGCGGTAAGAAACTTTTTCGGTTCACTTTCACTATCACTGTTCGTTATACCGTTAATTGGACACCGGTCGAGAAAAACGTTGCGCTGCGTTGCGCTGCCGAACAGCAACTGACGGCCGACGGCGCATATTGTAAAGCTTTTATTAGAAAATGTTTGAGAGAATCTCTGAATGAGCGGGGTATGCCGTTATCAGCTCAAACTCAGCGGGCGATATTTTTGACAAAAAAAAAATGAGAAACAAAAGCAAATAACAAAAAAAAAAATCACATTGAACGTCATAGTTCAAAGACAAAAACGAAAACAACAAGAACAAGAAAAAAAGAACAAAACCGGAATGGGATCTTCTAATGAGCTCATTGGCTACTGGCATCTGTGACTCAGAAGCCGGTAGCTCTGTCCGATTTGATTTTGTTTACACTCAATGACAATGGATCAAACTGAATTGAATTTATTGCGAATTCGTATATGATCTCATATAAGCTCGTTACATGACAGCGACACATTTTTAGATGGATGTGTTTTTGGAGGCGCGTCATTTGCGTGGGCGTCGCAAGTGTATTTAAAAGTGATTCAAAACCATTAAGAGAAAAAACATATGTGCATGCTTATATGCAAATTTTCCTGACCTTGCAGTTGTTTCAAATTCTGTCTTTCAGTTGAATTTATTTTACCAAAAAAAACGACCGCAAGGGAAAAAACCATACTTAATTTTTATTCACATCCTAGTTGATATTTAAATTTCAATTTCGAACACGTTCTTTTTATTACTAAACCACAAATTTATTAGCGAATTGCTAAAATCACAAAGGGAATATACACGATGAACTCGGGCAGATCGCAAAAGAGGAAACTATTTAAAACCTACTTTTTCTCAAATTATTTTTAATATTTAAAAATTTATATATTAATATATATTATTTCCCACAAAATTCATTTATTTAAAAATAAATATGTGTCACGGATAGTAGCGATAAATCACGGTTAATTAAAAATTACATCAACAAGCATTTTTACAAATATTTTGTCAGCCCGTAAAAAATGTTTAAGCAAAAAAATAATGGCACCGGGCCATAAATATTGGGTTACTCATTTGCGTTAAAATTTCTTAGAATTTCTTAAACATTATATTGATTTCGGCTTTAAATTGTTTATATATATCCGGTTTTTTTTTTTTTTGTTTCTGCTCAACTCAAAAACAATGTGACTAACTTAAGATCTATTAACGCCACCTAGCGCCTAAAATATCAAATTATCATATACTTCAAAGCGCGCGTCGGTTATCTGTGCAAAAAACAGTGCTGGCAATCGAGTCAATTTTGTGTTGGGTAAACGATTTTGAAACCCTAAATTTGATTATTTAAAAAATTGCTTATTCATATAAGTGCTAATTGAGTCATGACAATGACAGTACAATAATTTTCATTTATATATGAAAGCCAAGTAATCGGTGCTCAAAATAACATTGTTTAATATAAATTAATTAGTATTTTTTAGTTTGTCCATTTCATTTCGCATTTCAGTATTAATCGACATCGGTCTGATTTATCGCACACACTGCCATCACTAGCGAATACCATGGTACCAAAGAAATACGTGGTTGATTTGTTGTCAAAACTTACTGCCTAAAATGTATCAGCTGAGCAAAGCGTACAGAACTAATGCAAAACACAAAGTGACCCATAACTAAAACCGGCCACACAACAATGGTAAGCAAAAGAAGGGCAATTTGCTAAGCCGACATATATAAACAACATGTAATCCACAGGTCATGGCGAAAGCCAAAGAAACACAGGAAACACAACAGAAACGGCAAACGCTTCAGCTAACATATCGCTTCGTCCTGTTCTTCATAGCTGGCAGCCTGGCAGCGTTCGGTTTCCATGCGTTGACGACCTCGTCGGTATCCCTGCTGGGCTGGCGCCTGCAGTTGCGGCAATTGCATCGCCTGCCCACGGCTCATTATTTACAAACTCGCGACGAGTTTGCCGTTTATTCGGTGGATGAGCTTAATGCGTTCAAAGAGTTTTACGATAAAAGTATCAGTGATAGTGTCGGTGCCAGCTTCACCGAGGCGGAGCAGACCAACATTAAGGAGGCAATGGGCGCACTGCGCCTGGCCCAAGAGATGTACATGGCTGGCAAGGACGACAAGGCAGCACGCCTATTCGAGCACGCGCTCGCACTGGCGCCCAAACATCCAGAGGTGCTGCTGCGCTATGGCGAATTCCTGGAGCATAATCAGCGTAATATAGTGCTGGCGGATCAGTACTACTTTCAGGCACTCTCCATCAGTCCAAGCAACTCGGAAGCTCTCGCCAATCGCCAGCGCACAGCGGATGTGGTTCAAACACTCGACGAACGCCGCCTGGTATCATTGGACGAGAAACGTGACGCCCTGTCTGCCATACACGAGGCCAACTCGGCGCTGCGTCGCGCCAAAAAGGAGGCATACTTTCAGCACATCTACCATTCGGTTGGCATTGAGGGCAACACCATGACGCTCGCACAGACGCGCTCAGTGCTGGAAACCCGCATGGCCGTCGATGGCAAGTCCATAGATGAGCACAACGAAATTCTGGGCATGGACCTCGCCATGAAGTACATAAATGCAAGTCTTGTGCAAAAGTAAGTAAACTCGAACCAAAACAAAACCGAGAGCTAACTAATTTTATTTCCCACTGAAATAACCATGTTCCAGCTGCAGCGATGAATCATATTAATGTGTAACAGGTAGATAGATAAATGAGTTGGCCAAGTTTGTTTGGACTTCCGGGTTTGAATCTCAGGCTAGTGAATGCATTTAAAGTTTGTGTTTGCCAAAGACCACAGCAGCCAGATTAGATTGAGTCGTGCATCCTATACTTTAAATAGTAATAATAATAATAAGAGATTGTCTTACCATAAAAGTTGGTCTTAAATAGTATCTACGAGTTTTTACACATAATTTAGATACGTTCATTCGAATCATAAAAATAATATAGATATAAAAAGAAATACTTTAATTACACCAAATTACTGAATTGCTTGAATTATTTCGTTCAACAGTTTAGAAAATTATATTATCAATATTTCTCATTGCTAATAATTAAATTAAATTTAATTCTGGAAATGCATAAAAAAAAAGAAAAAGTTAAAACTAATCTCTAATATAAAAGTATTAATCAGATTTGTAATAATTGTAACAAATAGATAATAGTTTTTTTCATGTTTCCTTGCAGATTAGAAATTACGCTTAAGGACATCTTGGAACTGCATCGCCGCGTGCTGGGCCACGTGGATCCCATAGAGGGCGGCGAGTTTCGTCGCAATCAGGTTTATGTGGGTGGCCATGTGCCGCCGGGCCCTGGAGACTTGGCCATTCTTATGCAGCGTTTCGAGCGTTGGCTAAATTCCGAGCACAGCAGCACGCTGCATCCGGTTAAGTGAGTTCGTCATATATCATCTTAGACAGGCGCTTAAACGTTTCGTTTACAGCTATGCAGCGCTCGCCCATTACAAACTGGTGCACATTCATCCCTTTGTTGATGGCAATGGGCGCACCTCGCGCCTGTTAATGAACACGCTGCTAATGCGCGCTGGGTATCCGCCCGTTATCATACCCAAACAGCAGCGCAGCAAGTATTATCACTTCCTTAAGCTGGCCAACGAGGGCGATATTCGGCCATTTGTACGCTTCATTGCCGATTGCACGGAAAAAACGTTGGACCTGTATTTGTGGGCCACCAGCGATCTGCCGCAGCAAATTCCAATGCTCATCCAAACGGAAAGCGATAACGGCGTGTTAGCCCATCTGCAGTCCCATATTGCACACAGCGTACCCGAGCTATACGAGTCGGGTTCCGGTTCCGGTTCCGGTTCCGGTGCTAATGCAGTGCCCTGACACCCAATCCAAAGGCAAATCAATTGGCTGCTCAATAATATTTGTAAATTGTATGTTGTAAATTTTGTATGTTAGAGTCGTATTTGTGTATATTTGTAATTTATTCAACAACAACAACAACAAAGCCGTTTGTCAGACTGTGATCGTATTTAAGTTAAAAGATTTAACCAAAAATATTAACAAAATGCTTTATACAAAGCACGATAACTAAACGCACAATGCAAATTCAAAATGCATAAAATAGAATATCATTTATACAATTTTTTCAAAAAATTGTGCCCAACAAACATCAGTATAAAATAAGTAGCAAAAATCTGTTTTTGACCCAGTCGATTACAATGCGCATTTGGCAGCGAAAAGTAATTTTTTTGAACCTTATGTGCAAATAATTGCAATCAGCAGGTAATCATGTATTTAACAAATATGTAAGAACAATAATTATATGTTTATTTGTGTAAATGTAGTTCAATAAAATAAAATGGACTGCCATAAATTGTTTTCACTTGCCAGCCATATAAAAGGAAAATATATTCAATGTGTCAAATTACAAATCAAAAAAATGATACTTTATATATANATATATATTTATTAAGCCGACGCAAACAAATTTCATTTTCGGTCACCACAATTTATACTCGAACAATTTATACTCTTTTTGACCAGACTGTGATCATATAAGTTAAGCCTCCACCAGCCCAACGCTGAAATCTTTCTTTCTTTCGTACAACTTTTTTAAAAATATGGAATGCCATTATTCATACTGCGCGATAATTTGCAATATTCCGAAACTACTTCCAGAAGATAAGCGACTTTGCGGTTACGATAAAACGGCAAGAAGCAACAACATAGTTGAACATGTTGTAGTCGGGTGTAGCCGACTAAACAATACTCGCCCACAGAATAATAACAGAACAAAGCAGTCGAATATGTTCTCTTTTTATTTAATTTCTTCAGCCAGTTTTAAGATTTTCGCGGCACGGTAATTAGCTGCAAAATTGTGCCAGATATGGATATAAAAATACATTGGCAAATAGAAGGTAATCTGTAATTTATCCAAATTTTACGTATCTAAATTTGAAACTGAGGACTAAAATCGATTTGAAAAAAAAAAACAACCATATATTTTAATAATTCGCCTGCTTCATTCACAAACAAATTGCGATTATACAGTCATACAGCAATATACCCTTCACATCGTGAACGATTTATATGGATATCAAAATGAATGAAATTATATTTATATTTCTGAAAGTACGTTCAGTATCGAAGTAACTGCGTTAAAATGAAGACTGTGTTGATCAATTTTGTGCTCGTTTACTACGCTTGTCAGAGCTGCCTCGCTGGCAAAATAATTGAAACATCAACGGTTAAAAATTATTTAGGATATAATTATAATGTAGCCTATTTTTTGTAGTGTTCTTTGCAAAATTTATAGAAAACTGTTGAGTTCACTTTAATAAAACCGTGTTTTCGTCTCTTCCGTCTAAATGGAAATTCAATATATAAGCCTATAACGATGGGGGAAGAGAAAGAAAACGTTTTTTTGAATGGCAATCAATAGTTCTGATCCGTAAAGGTCTGAAGAGATTCATCTTTCCAAGAATTGGCCTCCGCATGAATATAAAAAGATATAGTTTTCGAAGATTGGGCCTCATTTTCCCGAGATATAGAAGTTTTAACTTTGCAATATCTCGATAATCTCGAAAAGATAGAAGTGCCAATTTTTGTCGAATTTGGACAAAATTAAGAACTGGGATTTTCGAATGGCAATCAATAGTTCTGATCCAACGAGTCAAACGAGATATATCAACGAATCAAAAACACATCGTTTTTGAAGATTTAACCTCATTTGCCCGAGATATAGACGTTTTAACTTTGAACAACTTTTAATTTCCCACTAATTTTTAACTCATTCAATAAAATCTATTATTTATCCCCCCTCAGTTTGACGTTGCAAACCGATCAGTTCTAAATAATTATAAATATTAAAAAATTATAAAACTGCAAACGAGTATTGTAAAAATATTGAATATAAAATTAATGTGTAAATCTATTTGTAATCTATTGAAGGCATCGGATTTCTACGAATCGACGGACTTAACTGACAGCACACCCGATCCAAATGTTGTAAGGTGTGTACGAAAAATATTTGAATTTTAGTTATATGATTTAAATCAGTTTTAATATTCGACTGATTGGTTTCAAAATAATAGTTCGGCATAACGTTTTTTGTTATTTCTTGTTTTCGATTTCATAGAAAGGAGGAGGAGCTGAATGACCTAATTAGCTTGGCCAAACTTAACATCCAAAACGAACCCACCGCCAACACAGCCGATATTGTTATGAGACTGATATATACGAATGCCAGCGGATTGTTGCACAGTTTTTCGGAGTCCTGTCCTCCATTATACGATGCTCATGGAATCTACACGATCAATGTTTTAAGCCTTGACCCATTTCCCGTATTTTGCGACACAAAGCTAGCCGGACCAGGGTGGATCGTAGTTCAACGAAGGCTGAATGGAGATCTTAACTTCTTTCGAAACTGGACAATGTACAAGAATGGATTCGGAGATATATCCAATGAATTCTTCATAGGTTTAGATAAATTGCATGCGATAACCGCAACGAAAGCCCACGAACTTTACATCTTTCTGGAGGATTTTGGTGGAAACACAAGATATGCTCGCTATCATGAATTCCTAATCTCCGATGAAGAAAATTCCTATGCGTTAAGCAAGTTGGGCGCATATTCTGGAGATGCTGGGGATTCGTTGATCAAACATCTTAATGCGAAATTTAGCACGTATGATGTGGATAATGATGGTTTCAGCGACAAGATTTGTGCAAACGAATTAATGGGTGCGTGGTGGTATAGGGCCGGACAGCATTGCGCCTTCAGGTGCGTTTTAATAGTGTTCATTATATTAAATTATTAATTGTTATTCTTTCCTAATTTTGTATCAGTTCTCTTAATGGTCTTTATGTGGACGCAACTGTACCTCCTGGATTTGACGAAAAAGGAATTTACTGGCACTATTGGAGAGGTCCTAAAAAATCACATAAATCAGTTCAGATGATGATACGTCCGAAATGTATGCATTTTTATTAATCTTTAATCATTTAACTGCCCATTCAAATTGTTGCGGAGCGAGAAAAATTTGAAAATATCTGTTACTCAAACCTTCCCCGAAGTATCATGACAGTAAAATTAATAATCTAAATGATCTAATCTAAGAATATAAGCTAATCCTGTAACAAGCGAGTTGGCATGTTATATTTTTGTGCAGTTCTTCTACATTTGGCAGAATTTGTTAAATCATTATGCAATTTCTTTTAATAAAAGTTTAATTTTATTGCGAAATGTTCTTACCAAAGCTATTTGTATAAAAGTGTGATCTGTGATCAGCACTACCTCCTGGTAGTATAAGTATATCACGAAATAATTGGGGACTATTCAAACAGTATTTTAAAACAATTATAAAAATTGTAAAGGCACTCACTTAACAGAATGAGAAAATTTAAGACTTGTTTTTTTTTTGTTTTTTTTTTGTTTTCCTTTATGTGCTTTTCACATTTACAACTTGGCGCGCTGTAAGTAATTCTTGTAGGTGACATCACGCCACCAATCTGGACGCTCGTAGACACCAGGCGTGGACACAATGGTGCGTTGCAAATGCTGATAGACCTGTTGGATATAGTAGATAATGTTAGTATAATGATACTTGAACATAAAAAGAAATAAGTCGGTCTTAATTTCGAGTGATGATCTACAATTGTGACAGATATGTATATAAAAATTACATGTTTTAGCTTTAAAAGTATATATAGACTAAATAGAATTGATTATGTTGAAGCGGACAGACATTGTACAAACTCAATATACTTTTGTCACTTATCATTATCTACTTACATTGCCATCGCTCATGCCCAGCGGGGAGTTCAATATGAAATCAGTGGGTGCAATAGCATCAATTAAGGAAATTGCTTCGTTCTTCAGCACAGGCAGCAGCTCCAATATGCCCTGCTGGTACAGTTCGATGTGCGTGCTATTGCGGAAATAGCCACCTTGATAGAACAGGGCCGAATATTTGGTGATCAAATTGGCGCCATAGAATGACAGCACCTTGAGCAGCACCTGCTGCTCGGCAGATGCGGGCAGACTGTTCACAAACTGATAGAATACGTAGTAAATGGTGCGCTGTGCAAAATGAAAATAGTATTTGTTAGTTGCGCACTTGATCCACTTTAATTTCACAAAATAAATCGCACCTCTGCATAGATAATCGACAGTTTCTGTGCGGCAAAAACTTGAATGTTGTTACGGGTCTCAAATGCATCCTTTCCGGCCGATTGCAACTGCTGGAAGCGCTTAACAGTGACATCCAGCTGCCATGCCGTTAGCCAATTGAGAGCCTTCAGCAAATCTGCAAAAAAAAAAAAAACAGAAGCGATTTAGTAAATCTTTCTAGTAAGCATTAGGAAGCACCACGCACTGTGCACATCTAGGGCCTGAACTGCGCTACGCTCCTGGGCCTGGTTCTGCAAGATCACATTCATATCACTCAGAAACGAGGCTGTCTGCAATGGCGAAACGTCCGTAAAGTTTGCATTGCTGCGCCGCAAGCTAATTAGCCAGTTTGATGCCTGCTGAATGAGTGTATTATTTTCACCCTCATATGTGCAATTGGCATCATTGTCGTTTCGCAGATCGCCCAATCCGGACGCCCGCAGATATCCGTGACCGCCACAAGCCTCACGGCACTCCTGGATGCCATCGCGAGCCGCCCAGGTGGCGCATGGCTTCAGTGCCGACGAGATTGCATGTATTTCCATGCCCTCCTTGGATGTGTCCTCGCCCATCATGCCCCTTATGGTCATGTCCACATTGGCCTTGCCAATCCACAGCGTCGCCACGCGCAACGCTATTGTCGTGGCCAGGTGCGGCAGCAGCCTATACTGCTGCGACTGATACTCAATAACTGGCCATTCCACATTACTATCGGTGGGTCCGAACTGTCGCCGGCTGGCCGAATAGCGTGTAGCAATACAAATGGCCTTGCTCAGCGCCACATATGTAATAGCCGTGATGTTAACACGGCCCGTGGACAGGGCGCCCAGCGAGGCACCCAGCCGCTTGCGCTTATCCTTAATGGGGCTGCTGTAATTGCCCTGGGCATCTATATCGCCCGTCTTGGACAGCAAGTTCGCCTTGGGAATGCGGTATTGATTAAACATTACAAATCTGCAAAAAACAGCATATATTTATATGGAATATTATTATGTATAAGAAATCTAGCTGTTCTTGCTATAATTTTTGTACGCACCCATTGTCAATGCCATTGAGGCCAATTTTCTCGCCCAAATCGCCAACGGTGACGCCAGGGAACGGCAACAGCGTACGTTCATCGCGTATGGGCACCAGGAATGCATTCAGGCCCTGATGCTTGTCATCCGGCACATACAGCTGCGCATAGACAATCGCATGCGTGCAGGTCTTGCCCAGATTGCCAACCCAGCATTTGGCCGCCTCAAAGTCGGGCGTGTTTATAATAAACTCCTGCGTTTTCACATCATACGTAGCGCGCGTTCGCATGCCTGTTTGATAAAAAAGAAGACAAAGAGATTTAACAAAAAATGTATTAATTATGTGAACTGATTCATACCATTTGCGTTCGTTCCATGAGAGATTTCGGTTAGCGCATAGGCGCCCAATATGCGATCGTCGGCTATCTTGGCAATATATTTGCCCAGCCGTCCGGTGCCATTGGATACTAAGGTGCTGGGGAACATGCCATTGGACAGCGAGAACTTGACGGAGAAGCTGAAGTCATAGCTAAAAATTGCTTGACCAAAGGCCAACATTAAATGCGGCGTTGTTAGATACTAAAAACAAAAATCAAAGAGAATTGGTTAAAACTCAATGCAATATCTAATTGGCTTTGAATTGGAGCAGTTACTCAACCTCATTAACATCGAAGAACTTTTGCTCCCAGAGCAAATGATGACGCTTGTTGGCCAGCTCCCTGGTACGTTCCAGATTGGGCGCTTCCGGTTCACGCTGGTAATCAGGATGTTGTTCCATCCATTGCCACACTTTGTGCTGTGTTTTTTTTTTGTTTTTTTTGTTAAAGGTAAACTTTGATTAGTTAACATTCAGATAAGATGACCCAGCCCTAACTGGTATGCCAAGTGTTTGAGCAATTGAACACTTTCTGATAAGCAAGCTCCTAATCAGTTCATAAAAAAGTATTATACAGAGAAACCTAACTGAATTATCATTTTTTAATAGGGTAAAACGTTTTCTAAATACATTTGTGTTACACTAAAATTATTATTAATATAAGTTAAATTTATATCAACCCAATAAAATTGATTTTAAAATGAATTTTCTACAAGTTTAATTCTAATTTTATGTTTGTGTGCATGATTGTAGAAGCAAACTGTAATTTAATTAATATATAAGGTACTTGTCTTTGATGCAGGGTATTTCTCAGTCGGGCACTGAGAGCCGTAAAAATATTTGTATTTTTTTACCAAAATCGCCACATGTTAGGCTTAACTATATTAAAAACTTTTAACTAAATCAAATAGAGATCCTTGACAACTCGTGAAATCGAGAACAGTTTTTACAAACTGTTACCAACCTTCCAAACGGCTGGAAGTCTACTGGAATACTAGAAATGGTAACCGTACATTGATCACAAATCAATTTATTAATCAGTAAAAATAGGTAGAATTCAATTATCGTTCCAATTAAAATTATAATTTGACGAGAACTTCTTTTGCAATAAAACAACAAAAAAAAAGTCACTTAATAATCAAAAAAGAAATTAACGTACAATCAAGTTTTGTATCACTTGAAATTAACATGATTAATAAATTGAGTTCTTTGCACATTGAACTTTGTACTAATGCTTGAACATTATACACATACATATAATTGCATTACATTTATCAACGGTGGAATGAAATATTTTCGAACTGCAATTAGGAGTACTTTACCTTTAGACGTATGTGCTCCTCGCCCTCCAATAGCACATTCATGCGTTTGTAGCAGAAACTGGCCTTCTCCCGATACTCATCCAGTGGTCCACTCCGGAAGTTGGGGAATATCTTCTTGTCCTCGTAAATATTCTTTGGCTCCGCATGCTCTTTGCCACTGTAATAATCGACCAAGGATTTTAGAATATCGCCCAAATGATTTACGGGCTCATCACTTTCGCCCTGTTCATTGGACATTGCGGATACAACAACTGAAGCACTTAACAGGTGCAATTTACTCACTTGGTAACTTGAAATGCAACCATGTTTGCCGCTCTGTCTGTTGGTTTGATGTGTTAACGGTCAGCGATACGCTTCAACTGTTTCAAAATTTAACAAAGCAACGCTATTTAGAATAGTTTAGCGCAGTTGCTTATCCGTTTTTGTTGTTTTTGTTTATTTTTACGATCATTAAATCGAAATAGCCGTTTCCGTTAGCGACGAAGAATCGTTATTGACGTCGCGTAGGCCAGGCGCAAATTGTTCACTCAACCGTTACTGATAAGCTGCATGATAAGACACTTGTGTTGGCCAACCTTTTACATATACAACTATATGTACGGTAAATTTATTTAGCCAATTCTTATTTATTTGTTTAGTTTTGTTACATTTCTATTTTAAGCCACATAAAAGCCACCTGACCCACCAGCTGTTAAGCATAGTGTTGTATAGCGTGTAAGCGCGGCGCAGCGCGACGGTCACACCGACTAAAACGGCGCGTACTTTCAAATATATGGAATTTACCACAATATTTATACCCCAACACAATTGCATTGCTAAGTAGCCTTTATAAAATCATATAATTTGTATATAAAATAATATATAATTGCACAAAATTAGATTGACATACACATGTATTTGCAATTTTATTTCAACTTACACAATTAGGTAACATGCACGACATTTGCTTGGCTATTTTTAAATAAAATTCTACTTTTGTTTTAATTATTGATTATCTTTATCATGCGCCTAACTTTAAATATTTAACGCTATTATATATTTTAATTTTTTTGCAGCATATTTTTTGTAGTCTAAACGGAATTTTATTGATATCGTACTTATGCTATGTTTTATTTTAATTTTTATATGTATTTTAAATCATTGCAATAGGCTAAAAGGTATGATTTTGTTTGTATTGAGTTTTTGACCCCGAATTAAACTAATTAGGTAACATGTAGTCATTGATTAGATAATAGATTCGTAAATCTCATTGTTTTCTAGCGTCAAATTTGCATAAAATGTCTGACATTGTTTCGTTTCAAGTTTTTACTACTCTTATAAAAAGCCATATAAAATTAGCGGCACTACAAATATTACGTTGCTTAATTTTTTGTATTATTTGTATAATATGTGTATGTATTTATGTGTTTAAGCTGCTACAATATACTAGCTAAAATGGACTAATTGACGCTTTCAAATGAATGAGAAAATTACGTTATATAAAATTTTTCTGATACAACCGTATATAAGTAAAAGTCCTAATTCACAAATTTCATTTTTGGCTTAACGTTTTTACAAATTTATATTGATAAACACAGAGATAAATCTATATAAAAAAAAAAAAATACAAATAAACGGCAAAATTGTGCTATAAAAGAAAAATACAATTAAAATCGAACTAAACGTTTGCTAAACTAAACTAAACGAGAGATTGCAGATTTTCTAGCCCTAAAAGAATATATCTGGCGTATCAAACAGATTTAAACTCTTTTCCATCAGTGTGCCTGAAAGTAGCTCCAAGTCCACCTGATCCGCATTCAATCCCCGGGTACAGGGCGACGTTGTGGCCTGCGTTTCAACGCCGCGCTGCCCATTCTGCTCATATCATCGACTCTGACAGGAGCTCGCTGCCGATGAGTTTGATGAGAACGCTGACTGCAGGCTAGTCATTGAGCCTTTGTAGTTAACCGAACTGAGCACTTCATAGAATAGATTCAATTGTGCACCTGAAGGACTGAACCAGTGCATTATGTAGCTGTCATTATGATGCATCACGTGGGAGCCCTGCACACTCTCCTTGTGCCGGCAGATTAGCGTTGGCTCCTCCCTGAAATAGTTAACCCCCTCCACAAAGTCCTGCAGATCGAAATACGAAACGGCCGCATCTGTGAAGCAATTTTTAGTTTTCAGTTTAGATGTCGAACTGCACTCATCGATTTTTACCCACCGTTCTTTTCGGGCAGCTCATCGGTGACCCGATACAATGTGAAGTGTAAATCATTGCGCAGCACGTCAAAGTCCCAGGTGAGCACACTTTTCGGGTCCATGTTGCGTATGAGCAGCTCGTGTGTGAATCCCGCCTTAAGCTCAACGGTCTTGTACAGATTCCTATGATCGTGCTGATGGGCGGCCGACAAACGCTTGCCCTCAATGGCCGCACCAACGATCGAGGAGGAAGCGGCGCGTGAAGCAACTGGCGTCTCATCATCATGATCCTCCAGCGAGTTCATTTTATACAACGTCTTCGGCACAAGGCCGCCCTCGTGTATCATGGTCTGTTATAGAAAAAAAGGATTGCGGCATTTAGTAACAATCGATAATTGTTTGGCATACGTTTTGCTAAGCTCTCTTTTGTTTTGTTTGTTTTTTTTTATAAAAGTTTTGTGTGTGTGTGTGTGTGTGTGTTTACAATACAAGGACTACACGGACGCTGGGCACTATAAAAGAATACGCAGAACAGCAACAGCAAAACGCATATATATGTATGTATATGGACTTCACATCGTTTGCAACACAAAGGCATAGGACAGAAAAAAAAAACAATGTGAAAAGAATAAGTAATAATAAAATAACGTAAGGATAATAAACGGCACTCTCTATTGTATGAGTAGAACAACGTGATTTGGCATAGGAGAGTTTTGAAGCGGCTTACACAATCGCATTCAGCTAAATAACAATGCGTTAGATATTTTTTATTGACTTGTTCCACATGCGTTAAATGCGTCTAACAACAGCGTCGTAAAGTTCAAGGGTATTGGATAAACAAAGTTACAAAAAAACAAAAAAAAAATACCAATAAAATATTATCATGTTTGTATATATATATACAAATATAGTATTTGATAGTTAATTGTTGTTTACCAATATTACAGACAATATTAACGGAAAATCTGTGAGATTACCTTGCAGGGTCCGCCCAGAAAATCGGGTACAATTTCCTCATCAATATACTGAGCGAGACCGTCCTTCATGTGCTCACAGTCTGGACCGTAAAATAGAAACTTGGAGCGTGTATGTTCGTCTGCAAAGAGTTGGACAGCAAATCGATTGAAATTCTAGCCAAATCATGGCGTTTAACCAGCTCACCGATGAAAGCGCTGACAATAGTCCAGGCAATTGGGAATACACGCGGAGCGCGCACCACCAAAACACGGCCCATTGTCTCCGGGTAATTGCGCTCCACGGTTTCGGTAATGTAGAGCAGAGCCTTGATGCCGGGACGCCATAAATGACGCATGGACAAACCCTCCAGATCAACCAAGAGCGACCAGTTGAGTACGGGCTTATCCAACCGCTCGGCCGATTCATTTATCTTTTGTATGCCCTCCTCGCAAATGTGCAGAGCCTGTCACAAAAAAAACATAAAACAAAATAAATCTAAATAATATAATATATAGAATTCAATTAATAACTGACCAATCTGAGTAGGCCCTCCATGCCCAGGGACTTGAGCAAGCCCTTAACATCCATGTGGCCCAGACGCAATATGTAAATGGGTCGACCGTCCTTGTCATGGTGATGCCAGCCGCCAGGGAAATGCTCGACGACAACGGATGGTTTGCTGTACTCCTCGAGCAGCGAATCGATGCGATGCTCGCGGCGCCATTTAAGTGAATCGCAGAGCATCGCGAACGCCTGGCTGACGTGCCAGTCGCGTGCTGACAAGAAACGCAAGATGGTCTGATAACTGGGCATGCGCTCCAGATCATCGACACCATCGAGCATTTTTCGCAGCTCCAGCAGCTTGGACTCCTGCATGGGCGACAACTGGCCCAAATTGCGTGCTATAAAATCACCATCGAGCAATATATCATGATGCTGTTCTGTCGTTGGCGATTTGGGCGCATCCAATGGCGGCACCCAGCGTTCCACATGCGTAACACCCTCCTCCTCCAGCTGCTTTATGAAATACTCAATGATCTCCTTGCCCTTCAGCGTCGTTTGCGTATACTGTTTCATGCCCATTTTCTCCATGGAATGCTCAAAGCCAAAAAAGTTCTTAATATCGAGCGTTGCGGTCTGATCGAAACAGGTCCATTCGGCATTATCCGGATGCGCATAGTAGCGGCAACGCTCAAATATCTCAATGCGCGACGAAAAACTCTCGTTGACCGCCTCGATGCTCAGCGTTCGATTCGTCATGTCCAGAAAGTTATGCTGCAGAAAGTACACAAAATCGACGCCAATCAGTTTCTTAAAGATGTACGGCGCGTCCACGGCCAGTTTGCAGCGACGACTGGTATTCCGCTTGGCGCCATTTTCCAGGCACTCATCCTTCACGATCTCGCAGTCCAGCACAATGGGCATTTGGGGGCAAGTGGGAAAGCGACGCTCGTAGGCCTAAAAATGATGAGAAATGTTGTAGATGAAAATGGTTTGGATTTATTGCAGCTGAATGGGCTATCGGCTGGGTGCCAATGGCTTTGACCTTGAACATTGGCCAATTTACAGACATGTAAATGAACTTGGCCGTGGGCCACACAGGCTGTACAAATGCTCATATATGTATGTATGTATGTGTGTATGTGTGTACGTATGTCGCACCAGCAACGCCAAATATTTGCCAAGCTATAAAACAGCTGCCTGTTTATTTAGCCTGTGGATACAAAACAAAAAGTAGCTACTGCTTTTAAATTTAGTATTTTTTTAATGGTTTACAGCGAAATTAGTCACTTTAAATTTAAATAATCAGCTTAATAATAAAAAAAAAGTATATTTATTAAAACAAATCAATTTAAAAAAATAGCTTTTAAACATTTAAAGTCCAGTTTGCATAATCAAATTATGTATTGTGTAGTAAATAATTTCATTGAGCAAATTGAGCATTGCGCAAATATTGTAATAAATTAAGAACATTTGCCACACAATTTTTAACTAAAAGAATGTAAACCTGATATTAAACAAGTACCGAGAATATCCTTGGCATAATCTAAGAAGTTATATTTTAATTTTTATAGTCTATATAGACTTATATATGAATTGATTGAAATGGTTTCATACAAATATATATATTTTTTTTCATATATATTTTTAAACACTTTTTAGTGTAAATATATTTGTAAATAATGTAAAGCTTTGACATAATAGCTTAAAATGCATTTTTATTTTATTTTTATTAAAAATTAAAAAAAACTGTAAATTTTTTGCCTACACTAAAATATTTGCATGAACATAAACAAATATATGTGAATAGCATTAAGTTGTTTTTTTTTTAATTTATTTTAATTTTTTGTTTATCTACAAATAAGAGGAGCCATTATTTTCCCTAATATACATTGTAAATCTTTTATAAATTTTGCCAGGCTAAACAATTTTCAAAAATATTTATGATTATTGCTGCATTCGAGGCTGATTATCTGTAGAGGAGGCGTAAACAAACAAATACGGCGAAACACTTTTTACGCCGCCTTCCAAAAAAATAAAAAATCAAGCTACCATTTATCAGCAAATATAAATTGTCGAGTAGGCGGTTCTGAATTATTTACCACGCTTCTCCGCACAACACGGAATTTACAATTACTGATTCATTATTTAAATTTGTTTTAAAATTTTTAATGCTTACAGCGTTTGTTGCACGAACGAAGGACACGATACCTGTGTCCTTAAAGGCAGTGAGTGCCAAGCGCTGACATTTTCGAGGTTCGCACGCCAACGGATAATTAAATCGGCTGCATAAATATTTAAAAAGTTCAAGGCATGCAGAGACGAAGTGCCAGGACACGTGCTGTCAGTTGGCTGGGAAAAACTAAAGAATAGGACAACTTGCTCTCGTGCACCTCAATATTTTCCCTGTTGAACGCTCAATTATTCAGCAACCAGCAACGTGTGAAAAGCCACATAAGCTGAGCTAAGCTGAGTCGAGCTGTACCAACGATTTACATCCGTCTGCAGCATAATGAACAAGTTTTCCGGCTCCCGATTTATACACTTTGGTCTATGCTGTTCCAGTTGGCCAAGTTCGCGCTAGCGCCTTGTTGTATATAATTATAATTGGCCATTAAAATGTTTTTTATATTTGCTGGCGCCTCTTAATAATATACAAAAAAGTTTGCAAATATTCAGCTGGCCCAAGTGGCGTATGCGTAATAACACTCCTGGCTGTCACGATGACGGCCTGATGCTTATGCCAAATGGAAATTTATGGCCTTGAGCAATGCATTTACCCTATAGCTGTTACGTCAATACAGAAATAACACTCACAATTCCCATATTGTCTATTTGGCATGGATAAAAATAGATGACATTTAGGACGTGTCTGGTAAATAAAACTTGCAACAACCTATTGCAAAACTGAACCTGATAACAAATATTCTATTATTCAAATATGAATTTTATAGTTCACAAGATTTGATATTTCGTTGCTTCACGCTTAAATTACAACTTTAGATTTAATATAAGCTGTTAATAATTTCTATTGAAGGGAAGTTTTTAATTTCCTACATTATTAACAAGATCTTTTGATAAGAGCCAACTTTTCATAGATTAATTATGAATAAAAAAAAATTTTTTTTTACGCATATCGTATAATTTCCGTCATGAGCGATTTTTACGTTCTGTCCATTCAGAAGTCTGTCAAAGTTCAATATTTTATTATCTGTATTTAATTTATTTGACTGACATTAGCGCTAAACTCTCTCTTTTATACACTTTCGGATCTGTAGTCCAATGTGACAACGTGCACGTCAGAAACGTGACCATTTCGCCTGGGCAGACTATAGTATATAGTATAAAGCGATTATTCTTACTGTTAAGCCAATTAGTTGTTTTACTGTAGGTAAAAGCAGTGCGCAATGACTTCGCAATTTATGTGGTATTTTTTTTTGTTTTTTTGTATTTTAGTGTCAATGACATTTGCTTGTTGGCCTCAGAATCGTCAATCGCGCAACTGTTGCACCCCAACATCAAATGCAAATCACTTAATGCAAACTGATAATAAATTTGTTTGTCTGTTGCGCCATTTTCTAGCATAATAAATTTTGCGAAATTTAATTAAGTTTACAGCTTATTGCGTTCTATTTGCATAGGCAAAACTGAAATGTTGCCCAGCCGTTTATCGCACACATAAAGCCAATTAGGTAATAGTGCTGATATGATTCGCAGCCATCCATCGTAATGTTATCAGCTGATAAATACCCTGGCGACGGGTATTTAATTTTGCTCTTTTTCATATACTGTGTAACGTATTGTACAAATTATTTTGTTTTTAGAGATTAAAAGTAAACGTGTAAACAATTTGTTTGGTTCGAAACAGTATTTTAAAGTTAGAATTCAATTAGACTTGCTTTAAGTTTACATCTGATCAATTTTGGATAATTAATAAATGTTTAAAAACTCAACATAAATTTCAATAAAATTTGAACATCGCAGAATCGAGAAACACTATTTTGAAAAAGAAAAGAATGTCTGAACCCATTTTATAATTTAGTGCAATTTATTATTATAAATATATATAAAAAATATATATAAAAAAAATCATATTTTCAGCTTAAAAGTTTGGTTGATTCATTATTATTATTATTATTATTTTTATTATCATTATTACTATTTTTGAATTTTTTAACCAACCCAAAGGGTTGCCATACAATAATTTCATATACACTATATATTTCAGGACAAGTTTTTAGTTCATTTGATATTTTCGAGATGCCAGTAAGGGTATTAAATTTTCAGCATTAGAAAAAAACTTTTCTTTTTTTTTCTTATAGTATTTGTTCTTGGTAAGTGTCAACAGCCGAATCGATATAACCATATCTGTCTGTCCTTCTGTCTGACTGCTTGTTTCTGAAATGTTGCATAGGTTCGGGTTTTTCTGCATTGGGCAGCATTATGCTTTTATATGAACAATGGGTAGAATATTAATTTTTATGTGATAAAATATTTTGTTTCCCTTGTCCGTAAAAGACTTTGTTTGCAAATTAAATCGAAATATCACCAACATCAAGCGACATACATATATATATATTATATGAAAACACAGTTAACTAAGCGTCAATCTTCCATACAAATGTATGTACGTATGTATGTATGGCTGCAAGGGTATTCAAACTTCGTTAATTCAAAGTTTACCGTTTGTTTCGGTGTCTATTTGTGAAGTGTAGTCTCTCATTTCGTTGATTACAGTAAATTGTATGCAATGGGCTCACAATCGCTTATTTCCTGCCTGTCGCTGTGTGAGGCGGTTCTGGAATGCAAAACACGAACTGGGCAGCTGACCGTCTTTTTTATACGCCGCCCTCTCTTTCTCTCTCTCTCTGTCTTTCCACACAATGTGAAGCTATAAGCGCAGTGTTCCATTCATGAAATTACATACGCGGGTTATTCAATTGCGAGACAGAGAAAGAGAGACACTGAGAGCCCCAAGGTTAATTTTATTTGTCTGCGACGGCAGCTGACAGCTTAGAGGAAAGGTAAATGCAGGCGGAAGAAGCGAAGCAGCTGGATGAAAAATGATTGAGAAGAATGCAGCGAAAAAACAACGACAGCTGTGCTTAATTAATAACATGTAAGATAATTTTTTTCTTTTTGTTTTATAAAATGAGTTAAGATAGACACGGGTCTGGCGCATGCACATACAAATACACACACACAAACACACACACATACGCACTAAGGCACAGTCATGGGGCGGGGGCGGTCGGTCTCAGCGACACGCCTACTGCAAATAAGATACACACCTTCATAACGAGCTCAAAGGGATATTTGTAGACGCGCACGGGCGATTGGAATTTTTGCACCATTTTGTTGCCGCTGTTGTTGTTATTGGCACGTGACACTGGTTAAAAATCAATGTTTTTAATTGTCTTTTCGATTGCACTTTTTATATACACCCGCACACACACATACGCGCCAAAATGCGCCTTCTAATCGCACTCAAAATTTGAGCAATTTTGTAATTTGTTGTTGCTGCTAGCAACACTTAAGACAGTTTTAAAATACAATTTTTTGTTTTGTTGAAGTGTAGCAAAATTTCGTATTATTATTATTTATTTATTTTTTTTTCTTTACGGCCCCAGCATTTGTTGTTGTGCTTGCAACTGCTGCAGCTGGCTGAAAAGAAAGTCTTTCCTTTTTTGTGTACACTCCGCGAATGTTTGACTGGTTTTTTGTTAGCGACGTCGCATAAGTATCGACCTATCGATAGGCAGCTCTACGTTAGAATTATGTTAACTATCGATGTGTTTGGCGATGAATTCTGTTAACGTACAAAGAGCGTACGATTTTTGATCGTTAATATTTTTAAAAGCAAAGTAGACTTCATTCAAATCACATTTCTTACGTAATTTAACAAAAAATTGTATTACCAAGTATAATGGATACAGCTCGACGTCCGTGCAGCAAGCGATTGTGCTTCACGTACATTTTTACATTCACACTACTTGTCCTGTTTTTCTATCATTTAATGTGGAATAACAGAAAAAGCATAATTGGCCTCTCGCGACTGCAGGAGGATGTTAACTGTATATCGGTAAGCAGTCATGTGCAATGAAAGTGTTACAGCACCAAATAAGATCGCTCTAGCTTTGAGATTCCGTTAGAATATAAGAATAACTTCATACATAGATAATTGTCCGATTTTTATGAAATTTTCGGGAAATTGAAAAAGGCATCTAAATATACATGTGTGCAACGCTTACTTTTTGAATTACGTTTTTTTTTCATTTTCCTTTTATCGTCCATGTTTTGTACCTTACAGCAAACATTAAAAGTGGACTGCTCGGGACAGACGCATGGAAACATGCCGCTGAGCCAAGGCTCATGCTGTGATTCGAGGGAACTGAACGCTTGTGTGGACACGCTGGTCAAGCGGAAATTAGCCAACATTATGGATGATGTTTATAATCTGAAGAAGCAGGTAATGGATGCTGGATGCAAGGGCAAGCAAGCAAATGCAAAAGCTACCAATGGGTTGATGCTGCCGCCGGGTCGCATCAACTATGCATCCGAGGAGCTGGGTGCACGCATTATTCACGCATTGGCCAAGCCAATTACCGAAAGCAACTTTGTCAAGACTTTGCTCGGCTTAGAATTCAGCGCCAATGCGCCGATAAACATGCTTCGACCGAGCATATTTCCGGGAGCGTGCTTTGGTTTTCGCGGCGCCGAGGCAACAGTCTCCCTCCGCTTGGCCAAGGTTATAACCGTGGAAGAGATCAGCCTGACGCATGTGGCCAAAGAGATGACGCCCAGCGCTTGCGTGAATAATGCGCCCAAGGATTTTGAGGTTTATGTAAGCTCTTCACGCTCTCAGCACTAACCGAAAAAAAAAACATTTAAATGCGAAATGCAAATGTACATTTTTTTTTTTGGTTAGTGGTTCTATAAGAAGCAATCTCTCATAATTATCAACAATTTTTTAGGGTTTGCCGCCGGAAAATAGCAAAAAGGAGTTACTTGGTCGTTTTGTATACGAAAATATGCCTGAGAAACGTACCCAAAACTATGTGATCAAACATAAAGGGGTCTTTCAATCATTGGTTTTTGCATTTAATTCAAATCATGGCGGCAATTCAACTTGCATATATCGGTAATTACCATTTTTTGTCTAATAATTAAGTTTAACAATTTCTTATATGCAGCGTGGAAGTATTCGGTAAAATACCATAAAGAATGTTGAACGTTGGAAAAAAAAGTTTAATAAGTTGTATTAGTTTTTCAGTTTTCATATATTGTTTAATTTAAGTTCAAAATGCAACATATTTTTTATTTTGTATATAGCCTAATTTATAACAGATAAATTTAATAAATATATTTAGTTCGCGCGCACTTTAACAGACTACGACTGTTACTTGTTACATGCGAATACTTTTGAGTGCACTAGTAACTGTTAGAGAATGGTAAAATTTTAACTATCGCCCATCTCTAAGGTGTAGGCTTAAAAGTTAGACATGAGCGATAGCGATTATCGTTTCGGTTTTGGCAAAGATAAAATTGAAATAAATAAGTTAAAACACGATGGCTTGTGGCGATTTAATCTGAATAACAATAACAATCTTGTGGCGTGCAACACGACGCTAAGTTACGGCGGCCTCGATGGCGAGGAGCAGGCAAAGCTGCAAAGGACCATGGCAAAAGCGAAACAGACAACAGCAGCAGCAGCTGCCACAGCAACAACAACAACAACAGTAACAACAGCTTTAGCAGCAACAACAATGCCAATACCAACAGCTACAACAACAACAGGAACAACAACGATAGGCGCTGTTGCTGTTACGCCCACTTGTGTCGCACACATCGAGGACGAGGGCGGGGGAGGCGCAAGCAACGGCGCTGCAGCGGACGACGATGACGGCGACTGCGCTGCTGCAGCTGCTGTTGCAGCGTGCGCAGACATAGACACCAGTGATAAGGCAAGTGACTTTTTTTTCTTCTCTATTTTGTCAGCCCATTGTTTTATTGTTGTTGTTGTGTTTTTTTTTCGATATTTGTAATAATGTAATTTTTCGCTACAGCTGAATGGCATTGGGATTGTCGCTGGCGCTGCCTACGCGCTGACTGCGCTGCCGCTGCTCAATTGCGAGCTGGCAGCTGCCTCCGCACTCTCGCCCACCGATGCGGCCATTGGCGGCCTTAGCTCCAGTCGCACCTCGATGAACAACTCCACTGAGAACCTGAGCTATGCCAGCGATAATTATTATGCCGACGATCTCATACTGCTCGACGACGATGACGACGACGTGGAAGCCGAGGAGATATCGCTCAATTCGGACGATTGCGTCTATGCGTATCGGGGCGATGCCGCTGACTTTGATATGGCAGCGCTGGACGCCAGCACTGGCCGAGGCGGGCGCAATTTGGACTTTGGTTTGGTGCGCGACGATGAGACCGATTTCCTTGAAATGGACTTTGAGCCGGATCCATCATCGGAACTGGAGTTTGCGGCCAGCGCACAAGAGGCAGCGGCAGCCGCAGCTGCAGCAGCAGCTGCTGCAGCCGGCCATGCGAATCTGTTGCTCATGCAGCGCGATTATAGTCAGCTACAGAGTGGCCGGCACATGGTCACGCCCACACAGCCGCGCCAGCTGTACAGTTCGCCGATTGAGGAGCTGCCGCTGCCGCTACCGCCGCCACAGGAGGCACTGCAGCGTTTGAGCAAAAAGTTTGCACGCATCAGCCTCAATCTGGATCAGATCAAGGCCGATGTGGATGCCGGCTCAGATGTGGACGCGGATGAGCTGCTATGCGGCGGCGGCGGCGGCGGCAAGGATGATGAAGACTTTGTCGATGCGACTACTGCAGATGCCAACACGCTCGCACAGTCTCTACCCAGCACCTTGGCCTACAGCACCTTCAGTCGCAGCACAAGCGTGCCCAGCGAGCACATCCATGCAACCGAGGAGGCGTCCAACTCAAAGCTAACTGGCGCCAAGCCCAAGCGCCTAAGCACACTCTCCAATTCCTCATCTCTAATGTCCGCCTCGAAAAGTAGCGTCTCCTCGTCAAAGTCGCGACGCTCGCAGCCCAGCTTCGATGAACGCTGCTACAGCTGCACCGATTTTCGTGCTGTTTCAACGCAGCAACAACAGCAGCAGCAGCAACAGCAAGCGGATGTGGCGCCCATGCTGGTGGCAGCGGCGGCTATGGTGGCTGCCAGTGCGGCCATGGCCAGCAATTCGACAAAATTTGATTTGAGCAGCGGCGAGGAGACCTGCCTCGACTGCCTGGAAAAGGAGTTTCTGGCCAACACCATCGGCAAGGCGCTCGATCTGAGCAGCTGCGCCAAGTGCCGGCGACGCATCGGCGGTCGCGGCAGCAGCCTATCGCTCTACACACGCGCCGAGCAGACGCGCTGTCGCAGCGGCTCGCCGGGCTATTCGGATGAATTTGGGGGCATCTTTAGCTGGCATAACGCTGCCGGCGACATGGGTCATTACAACCAAAGGTTTATTTCGTGTGATAATAATTTTGGCGGCATGCAGGTAAGTCGAAAAATAATGGAAATATTTTATTTATATGTACTGTTATTAACATATTGTTAACGACAAAGCCTTTAATCTAATGAATTTTTGAAGATTGCATATAATTTTTTAAGAAATCATTAACATTTAGAGTCCGATTGACTCTGAAAATACTATATAATTAAAAAAATTACAGTAAACTTTTTTTTGGAATGTAATAATTATGTCTTATGTTATGCTAATATTTAATTATTATTTAGTTACTAATTTTTCCCATTTAAGTTTTTTTACGCAAAAATTTTCATTCAGTTAGTTTTTATAATATATTATTTCAGTTCTTAACATTTGGTTCTTTATTTTGAACATACAACTTATTATATTGTATAATCGAAGTAGTTTATATATAATAATATATATGCTGAAGTCGTTTCCTAGATTTCCAATATTGTTAGCTTAAAGAACTTGGCAAAAATTAATGAGTAAAATAGTACTTGAAAAATAAGTTAAATTTTGCCGTAAGCATAGCTTTGTATTAAGTCAAGGCTATTGTTTTTTATACTTTTTAAAAAATCCAAAAATAAGTATATTTCAAAAGAAAAGAATTACCTAATGTTTCTACTAAATCCACCTTCGAATAATTCTCTTTGTAGTTTATATTATAAATTTCTGATTAAAAATGAGCAATGCATTGCCAGTCGTTCTATTGTCACGTTGATATCATTTCTTATAACTGTTTCGTTTGCACTTTTTTTGTACCTTGTTGGAACAGCTGCTCAAGCAAAGCTTTTCGACTGAACCGCTGGTGGCGCGCCTGTCCACGGCGCAGCTGAGTGAGGAGCATCTGGTGCAGGCGCTGGACAAACTTCACATTTCCTACAATGCATCTCTGTTGCATGCCTATTTTGAGCAGCTTGCAGCGCCGTTGCCGTCTCGGGTCACCGCTAACGGTAATCTAAAGCAGCTGCTGCTGCATGTCTCCAAGCAGCAGTGCAACCATCGCAAGCTCAAGAAACTGATCGAGCTGATCACCCAGCAGCAGCCACAGCAACAACAGCTCAATGTGCAATTCAAGCGGGTAAGCAAAAACAAAAAACATTTCCACAATATGCAATTTCATTTAACTCAATTCTGTTGCAGACCAACGCTGGCCACGCAGCTCTGGTGCCCGTCAAGGTAACCGATATATTGTCGGTATGGAAACGCCATCGCGATCTCTACGTGCTGCGGCAACTGGATGCGCGCTTCCATCGTGCCAATGTGCTGGGTGAGCTCGAATAAACCCACAGAAACAAAACCAAATTTCATTTAACCGAATCAAATTACAGGCAAAATTGGACACATTGTGCGACAGGCACAGCAGCAACAACAGCCAACGGCAGCGGCAACAACATCCGCCTCGGCTGCGGCATCAACTTCAAATTCGTCAACGCGACTTGCGCTGCCAGAATTTCTAATGATACCACAGTATTACGCTTGTGGTGAATTGACATTAACGCGCAAATGTTAAACGCCGCCACACACACACACACACATTCTACACACACACACACACACGCACACTCACATACAAAATAAAATGTTTATGCGTAGCTGCATTTTGTTAATTTTCAAATTAAAATTCACAAAACACAGCACTGCAAGCTATATAGGGCTGTTCCATAGCAACAATATGTCATCAATATATGTATTAATATTTATTATTATTTCAACTGATAACACACAAACTTGTTCCAAACTAAATTAGTTCAGTTTACAATAGCTCTGAAATATCTTTTTCAATTTCATCATAATTGTAAATTAATTGTTTCCAAATTATTCAGTTACGTTTTCAAGTTGCGAATATAGCTTGTCAGGTTATCTGCTAGCTATAACTAAGTTTGATTCCTAAGCACACATTTTGTTAAATTTGTATGTTTTTTTTTGTTTTGTAAATTGCAATTTTGAACGTGGTTTGGATTCTGCTTCTAGTCCTTTTGGGAAATGATTAACTAAAATAATTAACAGAAAAGGTTTGAATATATTGAAATATATATGAATCTATTTCAAAAAATATTGCATAAATTCGTATTCTGTTCAACTAAAACAATCTACTTGTGTAAAAAATTTCGAATATATTCAAGTATATATTGTTATCAGCTTAAATGATTTAAAATTATTTATATAAATTCCAAAATTTCAAAATTTTGAAGTTTATATAAAATCGGAAAAGCTACGCATAAACGCCAGCAATAATTGCAACGCAGCTGCAGTTGTTGCGAGAGGAGGAAAATTTGGGGGTTAAAAGTTAGGCGCGTATTTATGTGTATGTGTTATAACGTTAATCACAATAACCGTTAATCGATTTGCAATATTTATATAAAATTACCATATACTATGTGTACATGTCACGCCCCGCTAACGTTTATCACAATATATACACACATGCAAACATAACATACCATAACGTAAATGCGTATAATAAAAATACATACATATATATATATCGTAATATATATTTACATATGTATAGCGTATATATAGCTTAGCTTGTATACTAATTACATGATAAACTGTAAGTAGCCAAGTAATACACACAAAGTTTATGCGGCGCCTTAAACATGATTAACTTGTTGATTATAATCAGATCAAATGATAGGAGCATTCCAGGCATTCCTTTAAATACTCGTTCGTTTCAATTGTTATCACACTGTTAATCATGTTTAGTTGCGCCCGTGTAAACGTTCTCACACACGAATCACATTTAATACATTTTCATAACGGCGACGCGGCTCGGCATCATCATCTCCCCAGGAAACCCTCAAATAATCGCAACGGTGAGAATAATGTTTTGTTTTAATAAAATTACGCTTTATTAATATTATTTATTATTCCTGTTCTAACTTGAACTCGACAATTGATTTCTACAAAAAGTTTCAGGCTTCTGGTTTTTATTATTATTATTGGTAGCGTTGCTGCGGCTGCTGGCGTCCAGCATTGTAGTAGCCGGGCGGACCACCGCTAGCTGGGCCTGGTCCCTGTCCCTGTCCCATGTTCGGCGGCATCGGCGGTGGCGGCGCCGCAGTCGCATAGTGCGTCGGCGGCGGCGGCTGCTGCGTCCACGCGTTGGCCGCATACGGCGGCATTGGCACAACGGGCGGCGGCGGCGGCGGAGGTGCATGGTACATGTGATAATTGCCAGCGTTGCTATTCAAATTGCTGGGCGGCAGTGGCGCTGCATTCGGCGTTGGCAGCGGCAGCGTTAATCCATCGCTGGGCGGCGGTATGGATACGACAGCGACGGGCACAGCGCTGGCCAGCGATTTGATGCTCTGTATGTTGTTCAGCTCCACGCCAATGATGCCGCCATTGCCGCTTGGCTGTGACTGCGACTGCGGCGGCGGCGGCGGACACTCAACGTTTGTGCTGAGCAGCGTCAGTGGTTTCACGTTCGTTGTGGGACTGTCGGCGCGGCTGGGCGGCTTTTGGGGCGGACTGTTGGGCTCCTGGCCCTCCTTTTGCGTCGACTGGTACAGATCGAGCACCTGGTGGCAGATGTCCTCGAGTATCTCCATGGTCACGTTCGATACGAACATGTCCCACCAGCGCTGATGCTGCGGCTGTCGTCCCAGCCAATCGAGCACTGTGAACTTGCTCAGCTTGCTGGCCAAATGGATAAGGGCAACGGCAATGATCTCTGGCTCCCATTGCAGGCAGACAACGGTGCTGAGCGAATCGTTGACAAAATTCCATGCCATTTGGACCATTTTCTGCAGCTTCTGTTGGTCGCCCTTGAAGCATTTTGCGTACTTAAGCAGAAACGTGTACGGATGCTCCACCTGCAGATCAAACTTGATTGTCTGCAGCAATATCCGCTCCAGTGTCATTACCTCCTCCTTGGGATCATCGCCGAACGAATAGAAATAGTTGTCGTTGAGTATGCCGCGGGCCGTTTTAATGATGTCGCGACACTTCTTTGGCGTCTCCTCCACCTTGCCGGCGAGGAACAGGCAACAGCAGGCGGTGACGTAGCGCGGAAAGCTCTTGAACGAGTGGAACATGTAGAAGCGATGAAAGTAGACGACACCGGTGGCCATCGTGTTGTGGCCGAGGCCCATTTTGGTGCCGCATTCCATGATGAAGCGTGCGCCCTCTTTGCGGTAGCGACGCTCCGTTTCGTATGTAACGCCATCCAGAATTGAGGGTGTCTCACGTAGCTCCTTTTTGTCATAGTACCAGCAAGGCATCTTATTCTAAGGCCAATATTTTATTTTTTTTTTATGGCTTATGGGTAATACTAAAATGAAAATAATCGAGCAAAATTTGTGCTTTTTCATTTGTCATTTTTTAGGGCGTTTATCACTTCTTTCAACAGGTGGCAACGCTCAAAACCCAATCGCAGCTGTTGCGTCTGCACAGTGTGACCAAGCGTCAGTGCATGTTATCGCGCGTTTTTGCTAGTGTTTTGTGTTTCTATTTAAAATAAATAAGAAAACAAAAATGTTTCATTCGTTTTTGAGGCCCTACCACAACACCACCAGCATATGGTTTGTTGGCTACTTAATAAATTTACTAAATAGTTGCTTTGATGACGTCTAATTTTCAGCCGGACACAATATTATGAGGTGAATTGACTTTCCCACCACTTCATTTTTGATTTGTTTGTTGTTTGTTGATTTGTTGCCGGCGCCGCCTGTTGCAAATGGCACGACCACTACCTGTTGCCAGTTGCCATGGCCAATGCTTGGCCAATTAGCCGCAATGCCTTGGCTTAGTTGAGGTAACTACTATTTTTACAACCGGCCTTTCCAGTTGCCATTAGCTTAAATCTGCTCCGACAGCAGACGGCAAGTAATGCGGTCAACGCAGTCGCGCATAGCCGTCTAACAGGAATTTGGTTATACTCCTCCTTCTGCTTCTCCTTCAGCTTCAGTTTACTAGCTAATTTCCGCCCACTTTTGTCGCTTTGGGCGCACTTTCCTATACCCTGCATCCATTTGAAAGTGGGTATAATTTCTATGTGGAGCAGGAGACATGTTTGACCCTTTAAAGTATATGTATATATCGAAAATCGAAAATCGATAAAAGCCTTTAGATACAATATATGGTGTGAAAATGGAAATATTGTATATAGAAGCGGGAGTTTTAAGCTGAAACTTGGACCTTTTGTACAACTGCAAAAGTTATTTTCTTAATAGAATTGCCTAAAAAAAATTTTGCCTCTGATTAAGATAACGATATAATTTAATTTCTTTAAAATTTAAAAATATGTAAGAAACTAAGGCTCGAACCAATTCTTGAGTATTGTTTAGTATGGAAACTAGCCTTACGAACCGAAGCTAAAGTTGGTTTAAATCGCGACTTAAAAAAAATTTTGTTTGGGTTTGTAGTCACGCCCAGAATATTAGAAAAAAAATATTTAATGTTTTGTATATCCACAAAATTAAACAAAATAAACATTTTTATAGGTATTGCCTTCAGTTCGTAGACACATTTTAAGACAATAATAGCACGCCCTGGGGAGCCCAGCAACCGAGCCCAAACCCAAATCCAAATCCAAACCAGAACCAGAACCAAGTCAGCAGCTTTGCGACTGAAAAGATATATGTATTTATAGTCAATGCATGCGCTAGCATTGGCTTTGGCTCACATATCATAAACAATTTGTATGCACAGTTGCAGTTGCGTCTGCATTTTTGTTGTCTCTGCCGCAATGTTATTAACCTTGCCTCGCTGCTTGGAGCCTGACTGCCTCCTTGGGGGCCAGCAGACAGGTCTAAGCTAATCAAATAGAATTGTGCCGGTCCGAGCAGAGCATAACCAGTTTCTTGATATTCTTTTAGCTTTTACTTTGTCCGATCGCACGCTCTCAGCCGTGCGCTCACACACACACACACACACTCGCACTCTCTCTCTCTTTCTCTCTCTACCTGGGCACACGGTTTGGGCCGTTTAAGACACGTTTGCAGCTTCGCTGCGCTTGCCGCTGCTCGGCGCTTTTCAGTCACTTTTGAAACGTCGTCAGCGTCGCCAGTTACCAAGCGGATCGCGCCAGCTGCCAACAACAACAATAACAACAACAAGAACAACAACAGCATTCCGTCCAGTTTACTTTGTAGTTGTTACTTTTTTTGTTATATCTTAATGCGCGTTCGTTTCGGACTGCGGCTCTGCAAAAAAAAAAATAAATAAATAAATACATAAAGAAAAGAAAAATATCAAATAAGTGTGCTAAATAGCAAAAATTAAAGAAAAGAAGTGCTTGCCTAGGCATAAAAAGTTTTTCAATAATACAATAGCAACAAAGCTAGAAAGAAATTGAAGAAATGAAAATGTGCTATAAAAAAGTTCAAAAGTAACCACAAGTCTTGCATCGAGCGCACTATCGCTCTCTCGCCCTCTCTCTCTCTCTCTCCCTCCCTCACACGCTCATTTTCTCGCTCCATCTACAAGGGTACTCCCTCCCACTCCGCCCCCCCACCGAAGCTTCGCTCTACTGCTTGCATTCCTTGGAATCATTCTATGTGGATTATCGTTACGAATCAGCAAAAGAAGAAGAAAAAAAAACAAACATCAACAAAAAACATAGCGTTTTTTTGCATATTTTTTACGTTATACCTCAGTCTATAACGCTAAATAAGTGAGTAATTTTTTTTTAACAATTTTCTTACTAATAATAATTAATATTTGATTTAATTCGTGTTTTAAGTTTTTGTATAAATTAAAAGTCTTTGCCTCAATTATTATATGGTAAGAATCAGGATATTTAAGTTATCATATATATTGTGCAGATCAGATATATATCTTGCTTTATATATTTTTTTATCTTATCTATTTATAAAAATAGACTTTCATTAGCATTTATTATTAAATTTTTTTTATTTTTATGTANTATTTTTATTTATATATAGTAATTACATATTAGGAATATTGTATTTTAATTTGGAAATACAAATTCTGTTGGCAAAACTTTTATTTAAAAAATATGCAATATCAGGCCTTTAAAGTTTTATTGATAAATTAGTACAAAAGTTATAAAAAATTAATTTTTTTTAAATATTTTGTTCGCTTTTGTTTTTATATATTAAATGAATGCAAAAATAATTAATTTTATGACAATTTCCAGGTTGTAGTAGTGCATTCTTTCTACATATATTTGATAAAAACATAATATATCAATATTTAATTGCATTATATATATATTGCAAATATATATATATATATATAGCTCGTTTTGATCGGACCAACAGGCTAGCCCACATGCTTACGTTGAAAATTAGCGTTGTTGCAGCTTTGTTTGTGATTTATCATCAACGCTCGCATTTCGTTATAAAACTCATCATCGTTGTTGTTATTGTTATTGTTGTTGCAGTTGTTGTTCATATTAAGTGTTAAGTGTTTGACGATTAGATCATCCGTGGGGCGCGTCAAGCCGCTTAGGCAAGCTAATGAGTATCTTAGACAAGGCCGTTGAAGCCTGGCTCAGCTGAGCCGCGAGTTGATTGAACCTGCCACACCGCATCCAAGCATGTGGCAGGTTGCAAAGGGTAACAAAACGAAGGAAAACTGTTGCTACAGTGCCTACTATAATTACACACACTAGCTGGCATTTCAATTTATTAATGATGTTTTGTTTTATATTCGTTCTCAAAATGAAAAAAGTATATTGGGTATATTATTAATTACATTACAGATTGAAATTAATTATTAAAATCAAATTTCCCATATTTTCAACTCATTTTAACTTAAAAAATGTTGACAAAAAATCTGCCAAATTGGGGAAGAATTTTGACACGTAAATTTTCCGTTCTCCCTAACTTAGTAATAACTTAACCGATTTGTTAAGCTGATTACTGTTTGGCTTATAAAATGTTTTGTCTGGTATATTTTTGGTTGTTATAATAACCTGAGTATTGCGCTGTCGGATACACCCGACTATAACATTCATGCTTGTTCAATTTAAATTCTTAAGTGAGACAAAAAATCAATGCGGTGAATCATTTATCTTATAGAAAAAATATAGCATTCAAAATATACTAAACAACTATGACAAACCCTTATTATTAGTGCTTATAAGATATTAGTCAACCTTTTTTTCGTGAGCTGAATTCATAGTTTTCTACACACTTTGGGTAATTAAAGTCAAGGCCGTTTCAAATTACGGCTATAGTATATATATATATACTGCAAAGCAATGGATCAGTTTGGATATTCGTGATTATTATCTCTGTACTTTCAAATTTAAATGTTTAAAAATGAAAGCTCAAGATTAAGTGATTAGTATTTTGCGAAATATCAATAATATTGCATATATTATGTTCATATTAATTGCAGCTATTAATATTTGTATTTATTATTACAACTAACAGTTACAAGCTCCTAAAATTAAAGGCAATTTAATAAATTTTTTTATTATAAAATTTACTAGTGAATTAAAAAAAAATATTGAACGTTTTTATTTTTTTTTTTTTGAGTGCATTTTTATTTTATGCTGTTAAGTAAAGTCAAAATTTATTAGAGGTGTGAATGCCTTTTTATTTAAATATTTAAAAATGTGGGTTGGATAAATGTTTGGTAAATGATTGCCTTTTTATTGCTTATTAAAATAAAGCGATTTTTTTTTAAAATTTGTTCTTTATCTGTTGCTAGATTTATGGTATAATTTACAAATAAAACTAGTTTTAGGCACGATTTTGTATTTAAAATTTTAATTAATAAAAATACTTTTTCGGTTTATACATTTAAAAAAATATGTCTAACATTTTTCATTTTTATAATTTAATTAACATCTTTCATTGTTATAATTTAATTAATATTTTTTATTATCATTTTTATTACTATTTTACTAATTTATTTAAATTTAGAATTTTATTCTCAATAAAGCAAAGGGCGTACCCATAAAACAATTAACATTTAGTTAGTAGTCAATGAATTAATGCGACTGCATAAATTTAGCTGAATATATTTAACATTTATGTTAAAATTTTGCTGTTAATAATGATGCTATAATGAATAATTTACATATGTAAATGAGTTCACTTATTAATTTGCCAGATAAATTTAACTGATTTGATGAGTCTATTTTGTTATCCCTCATAGTAGCGCTATTCGCATTTTCCTATTTGTATCTCCATTGTTGTTGTTGTTGTGGTTGTTGTTGTTGTTGCTGTGTTTAACTAGTCCGTGTTGATGTTTGTGTACCAGGCTGTTGAGTTGTGTGTTTGGGGCTTTACTTTCCACAATATGTTAACAATTTTGATTGGCAACGCGATGCGTGGTGTTTGCATTGTTTTAAGTCGATGCCGTCGGATCTGTTGCATGTTGCAAATTGCAACTGGCAACAATGCGGCGCTGTAATTGTTTTGGCCGCCGCCAAGCGTAACCAACAGCCCAATCGAGCGGCGTTGAACTCTCGCCGCAACATTTTGAAACTAAAAGGAAAAAAAAAAAACAACAGAAAAACAACTAATTCTTCGTACAAAACACATTCTTGGCCACCTTAAAAAGCCGCACGCAATTGAAAGATGGATGGCTGTATGTAAAGAGACAAGATACAGTTGATGCTGAAGAGCTCTTAGAGAGAGAGAAAGAGAGAGAGAGAGAGAGAAAACAAGAGAGATAGATGAATAGGCAATGTACAAGACACAACGCACTCAACGTGGCCATAAATCACGCGTGCCTTGTCCATATTTGCGGCTCAGACGCGGGCCACAACCCATCAAATGTCAGCTACCTTTTAAGTTGCTTTTCATTGTCTATATAGAAGTTGTTTTGCCCATATATGTAAGCAGCAAAGTGCTTGTAATTTGAATTTTTTGGGTCTTTCAAGTTACTCGACGCATCTGAACCTCGGCTTGATAATTACCCCAGAAACGAGAAACCAGAAACCAGAAACCTTAAAGCCATTTGAAACATAACTGTGCCTATTATGATATTATGATATGACAGCGACGTAAACAATTCGACGGTTTCAGGGTGATTACATTGCCTACCTTTTCGACATTTATATAATTTGGTTAAACTTGTTTTTCCTTCAGACATTTAATATAATTTACATTTTCATTTCATTAAGTGAAATAAGGCTGTTGATATTGTTAATTGTTTAGTTTATATTTTTAATAAAATCTGTACTTTTTATTAAGTAGAAATTTTATTCTGTACAAAAGTATTTAAAGCTTTGCGTTTATTCAAGTAAAAAGTGGAATTAAACAAGAAATCAATACTGAAAAATAACAACCCAGTTGGGAACTTAATAATAAAAGTACTTCCCAATAATAGCTACATTTCATGCATTACCCATGTTCTTTTTTCGTTCTTAAATCTGAGCTTTGTGGCAAAAAAAAAGAGAGAAAGATAAAACAAACCCGTTGCACTTGTCAATTTACTTAAAATGCGCCACACTTAATTCGATCATAGATTAAATAAAAGGTAGCTGAGTTGGCTCGAACTACTATAAAACTGCTGACCCACTTTGCAATTGGTCGATCTTTAAAGATGTACCAATGCCCCGGGGCGCTCAAGAACCTACTCCGTCCGTCTGTTTATTTGTTTAGCTGCAGACATAAAAATTTCTTTTAATTCATTTAATTTCATTTAAGCCAACTCAGGCGAGAACAGTCATCAGCGTAGCTTAGCCTTTGGCCAAAGTTATTATTAAGTGTTGTTTCTTTTTTGTAATTTTGTTATTATGTGCTTTTTCTGCTTCTATACTCTATAAGGCGTAGACTTATATACGCCGATGACCTGATTAAAGACAGCACGCACAGTCGGAGTTGGACTCGAAGAGCTCATTGACTCTCTGTTAGAAAGTGTCGCCACTCTCTTTTTCTCTGGCGCAAGGTTTATAAGCTTTTGACATTTGTGGGCCCACTCTGCAAAGACGGCTTATTGAACTGAACTGGGACTGGCTCGAGCCTGGGTCTGGGTCTAATTGAAAAATAATAAAAGTCAACCAGTTTTCAAAGCTGTCGCTCAACTTTGACATACAAAAAATATGTTGTGAAAAGTTCATTGAAATATAAAAAATAAAAATAATGTTTAAAAAGGTTTTTTTTTTATTATTATTATTATGACTATGCCTCGTGCGCCGCTTGGCTAGCCAAAGTGAGCTTTAAGCCTCCGTTTTTTGTTAATGTTAGAGAATTGTTGACTTTTATGTTTCTCTACTCTTTGTTGTTGTTGTTTTTTTTAGCTTAGGCTGTTTCGTCAGTGTTTGTTGAAAATTCAAATTAAAATGTTGAAAGAAATAGAAAAAAACCGCATAGAAAAAATTAAAAATGATGTTTGAGAATCTTCTCACATTTATGTGTTGCTTGACTGGCAACTTTTATGAGGCATTGTTGTAAACACACGAACGGAGGAACTGCCAAAGATCATGTGTAGATATTGCGTATGCGAATGTTGCGTATGGGAAAGATAAACAATAATAATAATAATAGTTTATGCATAAGCATTTCAGTTTTTCATTCATTATATGCATTAAATTCAGTAGACGCGGTTTAATTTTGTTTGATTTCGCAAAATGAGTGTTGCAAATACTTTGAACTTTTAATTAATGAGAACTTTGAAACAATTGAATAATAAGAAATCTCTCAATTGCAAGAATATTTTTTTTTTTTAACATTTTCATGTTTATTTGATATATAATTAATTGGTATATTCAATTATAATAAACTTAGAAATGTAATACACAAGGAATGTTCTATTTAAACAGAGTATCAAGTGTGCGTAGACTACTCAATTGACTGTAATAAGAGCGTACAATTAGGTGGCTTATAAACTGAAAAGCTGAAAATAGTTCTGTGCACTTTAAACATATCAAATAATGTATATAAATAGAAAATATATATATATTAAAGTTCCAAGTTTTAATATCACTTTTATAATATTAAAATTAAACCTTCGATGTACTTTAAAAATCTCAATTTATGTTTATAAGTTTATCTCTTTTCTTTTGATATATTTTTTTTTTTTTGTTTTTTTATTTTGTTTACAATTTCTGCTCATTAGCATTTTCAGCGCCCCACATTTGGGCCATGTCTAACAGCAGCATTTTTCCCCCCAAAAAAACATTTAACTTTCAACAAGCGCTCGCTTGGCTAATTGTTATGCATTTGCTAATGCGCAGCTCAGCGGCTTGCAAGCAAATCAAATTCAATCAGTTAACAATTTTCGACGCCCCATTTTGGGCCGGGCCGTCGCGCTAAATGAAATTGGAGTCGCTAGCTCAGCGGGCGCAGCACGAAGGCCGAACTGGCGCTCGACGGCGATACGGATTCGGATTCGGATTCGGATCTTGCAATGGAGCTTTACTCGACCAGAGACCGTGCACACATACCGAATCGCATATGTGAAATCGCATAATGACTAATAATGCTGCCGATTTGCATGCTATATGCCAAACAGCACAACGGCTCAACTCTGTCTTGGGAAACAGCAACTGAAACAGATACAGAAACTGGTTTTTTAGATATACTTCGCAGTCGCAGTCGCAGTCGCACACACGCGCCGTTCATTGCATTTTTTTCCTTCTTCATTTTTGTGGCACAAGTATCGCGTTAAGAAAGAAAAAATTTAACAATTATTATATGGTGTAGTCAGATCCGGTCGAAGATTGGTGGCTGATCTGCAAATCTGATGTAAAAATTAAATGAAACGTTTTCTTTGCTGTCTGTTTCTCTAATTATGACTATTAATTAAGATAATGATCAGTAGGATATTTCTTCGACGAAATGAAAAAAGCATCGATGACTCCCAAAGTTATCAGTTATGATCAGCAGAGTCAATAAAGCAATGGCACGTTCACGTTCTTAAATAAAAATTCCATAGCTCCCATATATCAAACCCCCATAACTTTGTCAAAAGTGAACCGATTTTTACGTTTGATGGCATTTTGATCATGATTTGTCCTATATATTGATTCTACATTCAAAAAATATTCATTTTCGAAAATACAATTTTTTTGAATTTTTTGGTCAAAAAAGCATGTACTCCCCCCTTGTGAATTTTGGGAAAAATTTTTTTTTCAAAATGTAGAATTGCGAATTTATAGTTTTAATCGATTTTATTTGTCACAATTAGCATAAAAAACAACATTTGAGGTGATTCTGAGAGGGTAAAATTTTTGGTCAAAAATCATCCCAAAATCGACAAAAATTTTGACATATAAAGTAGTCAGATTCCATAGCTCCCAATTATCAAACCCCCATAAAATCGTCAAAAGTGAACCGATTTTCAC
>SCDT01002053.1:0-14829 GCA_004143765.1 Drosophila melanica | reverse complement strand
AGCCGCCTTTTGTTTCTCATGTGAACGCTCTTATTCAACTCGAACTCGATCTCAAACCTTCAAAAACTTAACCAAACAAACAAAAAAACGAACTTAAAAAAAAATTATATATATATATACATATAAAAAAAAAAAAACAAAAATCTTTGTGTACTTCTTATTGCAGCCGGTGATCCCAATTCCTGGAGACTGGGGCGGATCGACGAGACTGATCATGAGACGGCCGTGTGAAAGCGCATCAGCATATGGATATATACTTATATATATTAATGTATGTATATGTATGTATGTTTACCTAAGTGTGTGTGTATATAGGAAGCGAACACAGATCGCTTCTATGTGGGATAATGACTTTAGACTTGTGTTTTTGAGCATTATTAGATGTCTATGTTAGGCAATATCGGATACGCAGACGAACACCAAATCGCGAGAATGGAGCGTCTATATGCAAAGTATAATACTCATTAACATGGTATTCATATACATATATATATATATATATGTTCGTATTTGTTAGCTACATAAAAATGCGATTAAATCAAGTGGCAAATACGATTTGTTAGGCAACAAGTGCGAGCGTCGTTTGAGCAAATGTATTTTTTTATTAATAAATAAACTTAAGAGTACACTACACATAATTAAATATAGTATTAGATCGTATCTGTATGGCATAGATAAGTGTGTATGTACCTATGTATACTGTTATTTGTGCATGTTCGGCCATTGGATGCCTGAGCTATTCAGAGTTCGAATTTAGCAATTGTTAATATGGTGACAACCCTATTGTTGACTCATCCAACTTACGATTTTCCAAATTTCGCAATCGAGGAACCAAAAACTGAAAAATTCTTTAACAACGAAATCAAAATCCAATACATTATAATTTCCAGCAATTAGTAAATTTATGTTCTTCAATCAGTTTTTCATATAACGTAATAAAACTTTTGAATTCCGAAAACCAAATGATTTCTTTCAGAAAACTATTTACAAAAGAGTTGTTATTTTTTTTTTAAATTTTTTAAGTGGATTTTGTTTCAACTATTTCGATAAAAATTCTAAAATATTAACAAAACAATTTTATTCTTGCATGAATTGAAACATTTTCCAAAAAAATAATTTTCGTGTAGTAAGAAAACAGCAATTTAAAAAACTTGAAACTTTGCTGTTCTACTTGACTCGATCAATTCTTACACTGAATCGTAAAATTTGTGTCATATGTTTGCTTATTTTCTTAAAAAAGCATTTACCCTAAAAGTGTGCTACGAATTCTTGAAATATTTTTAACGAATTTCATATAAAAAGCCGCGAGTGGAGATGAGTAACAATGGGGCGTTGTAGATAGGCTTCGATGTGCTGGGCTATATAAGTGAGGAGCATTGGTTCGGAGCGGACACAACATTTCAGAAGCCACTGTATAAAGGTTCCATGACAAAAGTTCATTGCATTGTTTTTGGTGTTGCATGAAAAGTGCTCAGTGTTGTTAAGAAGAAGAAGAATGAAATCTTATGAAAAATCGAAAGAATTGATGTAAACCCGTTTAGCGACATGTCCCAAAACCTTCGCCCAAATGAAAAGCCATCCCCCAGCCCACCCAAACGAGAAAAACGCACCCCATACAACAAAATTGTCTGAAATTTAAGTATTATATTGTTGTAATTGATTTAAAGTATTATAAATATTTATGTATAATTATTGTTGTTGGCGTGAATGAATTTTTGTCAATCAAAATTATCTTTAGATGTGTAAAACTAGCAAATTTAAAAAAAAAAAAAACCAAAACAAAACAAAAAACAAAACAAAACAAAAACTTAAAACCAAAGACAATTAACGAAAGCAAAATTCTAGTAATAACAATAAAAATAAAACAATGTTGTTTGATTGAATGTTTAGCTAGACATATGAAATAAAAGAAACAAACTAAGTAATTATTGAACAGAGAAAAAAAACAGCAAAAACAAAGCAAATAAAACTATGAAATATTTATACAATTAAGCAACCAATAAAATTTACATAAGTGTATTTATGCATTGAAATTGCAATGAAAACAATTATAAAAGTGCTGCTGGATGTGCGAAAGGCAAAGAGCTCTATTAAAGGTATAATATAACATATATATATATATAATATATAAGTAAAATTAAAGTATATTAATTATAATGAGAATGCTAATGTTTTCAGCTAAATTCCTGTATTCAGTTCAAAGAAGAAGACAAATATACATTTTCAGTTTTCAATATAAACATAAATACGCGTATATTCTTGATCTTGGCATTAACTAATTTTCGTAAGCAAACTTTTTTTTCAATTTCAATTATTTAAAATCCGAGTTTTAATCTGCAATCAATCTTTTATATGTTATGCAGAAAAGTTATTAAAATGTTTTTATTCAATTGCAATTATTTTTTTTTATTATTTTATTATTTGTATTTAATTAACCTCTTACCTAATTAAATACAATATCAGCATTAAATGCAACACAAACCGAAAAGCTGATATCACTAATCAAAAAAATATTTAAAATGCGATTTATCTGTAAATGTTGTATTTACTGTTTAATTGCGTTTATATTTATTGAATTATTTGTTCAGCTTTATTGCGCAACGGAAGCAACGTAAGTAAAAAACATTTTCGACAATATTCGCTTAATTGAGAGAGAGAGAGAGAGAGAGAGAGAGAGAGAGAGAGACAGGGTGAGAGGGGTGCAGACAGATTTAAAAAATCCAACATTGTTGCAAAAGAGCTGTTAAACATTTGAAGTGCAATTATACGGAATTTCACAATGAATTGTACTTTTTCAGTATTTGTATTTTTTTTTATTGAATGGCTTTAGTTTGATGTTGTAATGAAAGTTGTGGCAAAAATGTAGATTACAGAGTAAACAAGTTAAATACCCTCGCGAACATCTCCAAAAGGAGTTGGGAAAAAAAACGTTTCCCTTATTCAGTACCATGTTTGCCTGGAAAAAAAGGAGTTTTTATGTTTTGTTGAATGTTTATTTTGTAATTGAAACTTTTTTTTACAATCGAAGGCAGGTACTTTAAACTTAAGATTTACATTCTGGCTGATATCAGATATATATATTACTCAAAATCACATTTGCTTTTTTTTATGTTAGTTTTCACTGTAATAAAAAAACACCATTCACCCATTAATATGTCAAATAATTGATAGTATCCAGTCGAAAATAGCAGCCGACTGAAATTTGGAACATACAGCAAGCATAGGGTATTTTTATAGTCCGGCACTTCGGACTTTTTGTATGTAATTTTTTCTTTTTCGTATTTTAGCCAATTTGGGTCACACATTTAGTTGCATTGCTTGTTGTTGTTAACTAAGGGCGGAGTTTGAAACTCAGTTGCGCCCTGCACAGTTTACACCTGTGTTTAATCCTTCAGGATGAGGACACGCGACCACTGGACAGCTAAAAATAAAATACAAATTAAAAAAGGCTGCCCAGTTTCTCGGTGTATGTGTGTCTGTGTGTGTTCGTTTTTAAGCAAATGCACAGGCCATTGAACACAGGCCCAACCACATGCCAAGCACCGCAACAAACGTGAGCACCATCAACGGAGTGCTTTGAAGTTTGCACTGGCTACGGGGGAAATTAGGCGAGCGCCCCTAAGTATGCTATAGTTTTTTCTATCTTTTCAAAAAAGCGACTTCAGCTGATGAGCTGGCCCAGCTGTCGTCCTCCCCAGTGTTATCCGAGTCTGTGACCCGCTGACTGTCTGTCTAACTGTCAGGTTGACTGGCTGACTGTACAAGTAATTAAAGTTTCAGCTGCTGCTGGTCAAAAGTTGCAGCCCCGAATGCAAATGCCATGCAAAAGCGTCCAAGACAATAAACAAAAATGATGAGAAAAAAGACCAAAAGAAAAAAAGGCGAGCGAAAACTTTTGCAGCGCAAAGTTGCAAAAACAGTCAAAAATAAAAAAAAAAACCAAAAAAAAAAAAGAAAAAGGAAAAGTAATAATAAAATTGGCGCAAACACAATTTGAATATATCAATACTTTAAAGAGGTGGAGGCGCATGTGGATAGGCGACTGCAAGACAGTAAAAATTAGGGAAAGCAGCTTGACGACTGTTAAATACCCTTTCGCCAAATTGTCAATAAATGGCTTTATACAAAATTTGAATAAGTTTGCTTGAAAATTGTAAAAAATGCCCAAAAGTCGATCGTCAGCTTGATTAAATACAAATAAATAGTGGAAGATTCGGGTTTATTTAAATTCGCTGAAGAATTTTGAAATTTTGAAATGCTATGATTTTAAAAACTTTAAAATTTAAATTATAAGTAGTCAAACAGAAATGTTAATCTCTTTAACTAATATTAGCTTAAACTTAGTTTAGCTGAAACTGCTTCAATACGGAATTATTGCCTAGTTTTACTCGCAGAATTAAAATTTCTTAAATTTGTTTTGTTCAAATATTTGTTAAAAATCGCACTCAGAATACGCATGAATAAAAGTAAAGTAATTTTTTTGCCACTAAAAACTGTTTGTAAGTCATCAATAGCAAATATTTTTCAGTTATTGAAACGCATTCTATGATTGAAAGAAATAAACACATATCAAAAATTAATGAAACCGTCTGCCAGCAAAGTTGACCCATCCGGCTGTGCGTGGGCGACAATGCTAGCACGGATTTCGAATGCAGTGCCAACTTGTCAAACATCAAAGAAGTCGCAGTAGGTGGGCGAATCCATGAGCGTCATGGCTCTATCTAGAAGCAGGCGCTGCACCAACCAAGGTCTGCGTTTTCAATATCTTGTCCCACGCAGACAAAAGCCAAAGAACCAATAGAAAGCAACTCAGAACGTTGCAGTCGGCTGTAACCGACTGCGCAATACTTATTCACAATGAAATCGTTTTTCAAATTTATTAAATCTCACGGCATATATATTTTTTTGTGCAAATTTTATGTTATCTTATATAGATAAAAAAAACCCTGAACAGTTTATTTGTTATTTTAAGAAGAGATCGTCAAAAATCTTTCTGAAAAAATGTTTCCATATATATCATATATAGATATAGAAAAAAAACGTTGACAGTTCATTAGCAATTTTTTGGCAGAGATCGTCAAAAATCTATCTGATATTTCATAATGAAACCTCAAAAGTTTATCTGCAATTTTTGGAAGACAATCTCAAAAATCTATCTGAAAAATTTGTATAAAAAAAATATTGACATTTAATCTGAAAATGAAAAATAGAAGAGAGCGTTAAAAAACTATCTGAAAAAATTGTATGTTTTATCACATATAAATAAAAAAAACCTCAACAGTTTATCTGACACGACAATACACTAGTATAAATAAAATTTCAGGTAAAATTTCACAGATCCAATCTGCTCCATTTACCTTGTGGACGAGAATTAAAATATGCGTATGAGTGCATCAACGCATGCTGAGTGCATTCATGCATCTGGCATTGTGTCGGTGTTTGCTGTCTTTTGTCACCTGTCAGCTGTTCGATATTGCTGGCCCCTGTTTACCTTGGTAATCCTGTGTGGGGCTCATTTCGAGCGGTCCATTGGGGGTGTACGTGCTGCTGTGCCAAATTGAAGTCCATACAAAAGAAAAACAAAAGCAATTAAAGGCAGCAGCGAGAGTTGTGCAACGCACGAATCCCAATAAATCAACTGCGTTTTGTTTTTAATTCTAAGCCACAGCACGAAAATCAAAGCTTTTTGTTTCACCTGGCGGACTGGTCAGAAATGTTACGAATCGGTGCATTTGCTGCATTTATTGGGTGGATTTCGTCCTTTTAAATGCCAACCCAAAAGCCTATCGCAAAAACCGACATTCACAATACAAGCTTACGGTGGGAATAAACCTATGACAGTGGTAATTGGATCGAAATATATATTATTTGTATAAAATGTGTATATTAACATGACTTATTAAACTATTTGTATAAAATATATTTATATATGAATGGCCAGTTTAATTTATAAAAAATAATGTATAAGATTGAAATTGACATTCATAGCTCCCTTATTTCAAGCTCGCATAACTTTGACAAAAGTTAATCGATTTTCAGGTTTGACCACGATTTGGTCTAGATTGATTTTGCATTCTGAAAAATACAAATTTTTGAAATTTTTCGGTAAAATATGTGTACCCCTTACACAAAAATTTGGGGAAGGTAAAACTTTGGGGCAAAAAGCTAAAAATTTATTAGTTTTGGAATAATATTTTTTAAATTTTAAAATTGCGTATTTATACTTTTAATCGATTGTATTTGTTTCGGGGGGGACTAAATTTTGGGTCAAAAATCAAGCTAAAATTGACAAAAATTTTGACATGTAAAACTCTCGGATTCATAGCTTCCATATTTCGAACCTGCATAACTATGTCAAAACTAAACCGATTTTCATGTGTGATGGCATTTTGGCCTTAATTTGACCTCAAGATTAATTCTGCATTAAAAGTGTAAGCATTCTGAAAAATAAAGTTTTTTGAAATTTTTTGGTAAAATTTTCATACCTTGCTCCCCACCCCCTCCCTTTTTAATTTTCGAGAAAAAAAATTCAAAATTTAGACTCGCGATTTTTATACTTTCTATCGATTGTATTTGTCACCGTTAATATTAAAAATTTAAATTAAATTTATTAAAAATTTAAATTAAATTTATTTATTTTAAATTTTTGGTCAAAAATCATGCCAAAATTGAGAAAAAATTTGCCATGTGAAGCTCTCGGAGTCAAAGCTCCCATATTTCAATGCCGTATACCTTTATCACAACTGAACCGATTTGCATGTGTGATGGCATTGATTTGACCTCTAGATTGATTTTGAAATTTGTTAGTGACAAAATCGAGTATCAAACTGATCTCTCTTTCAAACCGTGTAAATTATATGTTGGCTACTACAGCTTTCAGCTTCAGAAATTACAAAAATCGATATTTGGCAACATGAAAGCAGCAAGCGAAAGGACCTTTTGGGTGCATGCATAATAATTTGAATTTGTTGCAAAAATTAGCTTTTTGGCAGCTGGCTGTCATTCATCAAGCTTGAATATTTATTATTTCAATATATGTAAATTGCCTTTGCCAGCGGGTAGATGGGATTAATAATTTAATAAATGTATATGTATATGTAGTTTGTGGTCCCTCATTGGAATGCGTGTGTGTGTGCATTCGGCTTTGAGTTGATTTAATTTGCGTGCAATTAAATTGCTTTAATTTGTTCATTTGCGAGGCGAAGCTCAAGTGCGCCGCCTGATGAAAACGATTTGCAGCAAACTTGTCGCAAGCTGTTGTTGCATGTTCCGTGTTGTTGTTGCTATTAACATTTGCTGCACTTTGGCTTCCGCTCCACTTAAAACAGAAGCGCGCGCCGCAACATGGCAAATGGCCCATTGCGAATGGCCGCTTTGAATTTGGGTTAGTTGTCGGTTAGCAAAGCCTTAAATCAGTTAACGTTGATAATGCCACTGCGGTCAGGTCGAACAGTCAGTCAGAGCAGTTTATCATTCAGTCAACCAATCAATTGCTTCCGCTTCCGCTTTGGCTTTGCCGCTGCACGCTGCACGCTTCAGCATCAGCTCCGCAGGTGTGCCACCGGTTTAATACCGTTGATGTTGCGGTTTGGGTGGTGGTGGTGATGGTGATGGTGTTGACAGTGGTGCTGACTGATTATTGTGGTGTGTTAGTGTAGTTTTAGTCGATGTTGATGTGTTGTCTGGGGCGTCGCATTGTTATCGCCTCGCTGCCTCGACCCGTTACTGGGTCACTCGATGAGGCAGCGAAGCGTGCCACGTGCAACCAGCCACCTGCCACTCAACTGCCCCACCACAGGCACTTTGGTCAATAACCTTAATTGCTCATCAATTTATATATTCACACACACACACACACACACACACACACACACAGCGACTCGTGTCAAAGGCGCTAATCAGGCAACACACAACATACATACAAATCAGTGCATGTGTGTGTGTGTGTGTATGTGTGTGTGTGTCACTGTGCTATCTTTTGTAGCGTTCATTGGCTTTGGCCATTCCCAATTAATCAATATTTTGTACAGTGACAAAACAGTTTAATTGAAGTTGCCAAAGTGTCAAAAGTGTTGCAAGCACACACACACACACACACACACACACACACACACACATACACACACACACTTGTGAATATCCTGTAAACTATTTGCAATGATGCTTGCTTATGCATCGAAACTGTTTAAAACTAGTTGAACTACAAATAAAATACCAAAACCAGCACATTCAACAGCAAAAAAAAGAAATTAAAACCAAAATATAGATTTGTCCATTTTGATGTAAACCACAATTTAGAGGGTATTAATGTGACTGACATTGTGTGTGTGTGTGTTTGGCCGCATTTCAGATGCAGCCCCTGCGGGTATGCAACACTTTTTGTAGAGCGACTTGAGTATTACATTTTGTGGCCCTGCTCATAAGATTGGCCACAACGAACATAACTAGATAGATGTATTTGTGTGCGTGTGTGTGTGTGTATGTGTGTGTGTGTGCCTGCTTGTGTTCTGTGTTGAACATTTAAGTTCTCGTGCATAAACATTTTCCAGTCAACAACTTTCACAAAAGTTCATGTCTAAATGCTTTGCGGTGTATTTCTTTTTTTGTTTTTTTGATAATACCCTGCACCCACAAAACTAGTCGAAAGGGTATAAAAAGTATATGTAAAGTGGCAGACGTATTACATTAAATATAAGAAATATATATAAAAAGTAGAAGGAAGAAAATTTGATTAAAAATTTGTACAACATATATAATTCTTATAACTGAAATCATAAATATGCATAAAATAAAATTTTATATTTAAAAGTGGTTACAACGGATATCTTGATATTTTATTAAAATTTATACGTTTTCTTTGTCTTTTTCGTTATTTTAGCTTAGCTTTAAAATTCATTTGATATATTATTCAGAAATATTTGCCAAGCTTTTAATATATATTTGCATAACAGTTGCCAGATCTTTGCCATGCGATGTGCATAATATGCATTTCCCTTGAAAAACAATAATCCAACTTAAATGTTGGAGCGATGCATTTTCATTGAAAATCTATTGCGTAGAACAGTAAACAGTTGCCATAATTTCATGGGAAAAGCCCGCACTGTGCGGAAAGCCACGAACTCAGAGCTGTGTGGGTGTGTGTGTGTGTGTGTAAATTTGCGGCTTGCATGTGTGCGAGTTTTCCACAGAAGCCAAATCAACACGACTTAATTTGTTATGAAAGGGCTATTCTGATCAACAATTTAATTTCCAATTTTGAGAAATCCCAAGACAGATAATATGGAGGGCGTAATCCAATAATAATAGAATCCAATAATAATTGCGCAACTGTTGAACGAAATTGAAATTTACCTTAAAATCAAATAAATACAATCATCAGCATTGGTTACTAAATAGATTATAATAAACTATAAAATAATAATGTGCAGCTTAAAAATAGATGTTATTATATTTTGATTAAACTGAAAACAGTTGATTTTTGCGCAATTTCTGCGAACGCTAAAAATGAAATCTTCCAGGAAAACTGCAAAATATTCTGTCTAATTCGAACATGCGAAATGAGAACTCAAAATTGTTTCCTGGTAAAAACCAAAACATTTAAGTTTGAATAATTTGTTGATTGCTTATTAAGGAAGTCAATTGGAAATTTATATTTAAATAATAATAATAAAATAAAATTTTAAATACCGTAAACATTTCAACACTATATAGAGCGATTTACTGGGTAGCAGTAGCTCTGGGCATTCATTCATATTTTCGTTTCTGCCGTTTACACTTTCATTTGCTTAGATTTTTGTTTATGTTTTTGGCGACTGCCGTCTGTCGGCTGTCGGCCGTCGGCTGTTGTCGAGCGTCTGTCCAGTCGTTGGTTTTGTGCTTTTGCTCAAAAATGTTATGCGTGTGTGTGTGTGAGTGTGTTTACTTTTGAGGCACTGTTTTCACATTTAGGCTTAAATCATGCTGTTGTTGCCACCGCAAACATCGTCGACAAGGTCTGGACTCGATCTCAGCTTGGTTATTAAATATATATATATATAGTATGATCAACTAATCAACACTGATTTGTTTAAGGCATATTAAAAACATATCTAATGGGTATTTAGTTTTGTATATTGACTAAGTTTACACATGTTGAAGCACTTACAGGGTATAAACGGATATTGAAGCAAATCGCTATTTATCGATATCTATCGTTATCGGTATTGATATCAGATGGCAATATTTAGCATAACTCAGAGATATACATTAAATATAAACTAAAACAATTATTTAACTGTTTGTTTTTCTTTTTGAATAATGTTCTAGGGTATTTTCTAGTCAATTGATGCAAATTTAGTTGCATTTTCGCATTGAAGCCTGTCAGAGGATTCCGTTTGATTAACTGGCTGCAATTGTCTCTGCAGGATCTCAATTAGTTGGCGTATTGCTGACTTTGTCTGTTCGGCATTGGTCAACATTGATTTTTGAAGCCACTTTAAGCCGAAATCCACATTATCATCAATTTACTTTCGTTCACACACACGCATACATGCATACTCCCGCACACACACAAAGAGACTAATCAAGTCGTTTATGGTCAAAGTTGACTCTCGTTCCTTTCCGGGCCAGCGGTACGAGCTGTCGATTTACAGTGCTGTTCTAACTGCCGTTTCTATAAACTGCTGCTCAACAATTCCACACTTTCACTTTATGGCACACTCACTGAGGGAAACGGCGCCCAACCTCAGTGCACTTAACTGTGCACCTCTGTGGCAAGCACGAGCGTACACAGTGCAACATTTCTGTTGAAATTCTATTTCCACGAATTCTCTGAATTTTGGCTCGAAATCAAGGTTCATCTGTTCAGCTTATATTAGCTGATTCAGATCGAGGTTATTCTGTGGTGAAGCTAAACGTTTTATTCATAATTGATATCCGTTTCAATGTTTAATATTTATGAGTTCTATATAATAATTTACCTAACAACAAAACAAAATTAAAATTAAAATTCATCAAATGAATATATTTTTTTATGTCTCACTATATATTATACGGAATAATGCATAGTGAGAAATAGAGATAATAATAGAGATAAAATAGTTTTACTGAGAATAGAGGTAATTTTACGGAAATGTTTTTTTAATGAATTCATTTTATTTTTTACTTTTTTTTTAAGCTATAACATATTTAAAAAAATAATTATTTAATGTATTCAACAGGAATATTTTAATATTGTTTATAGTACTATCTTTGCAGTTATCTGTTTTTACCTGATTTTTTTTTTGGGAATTGTGTAAAAATAGAATTAAATGTACTCAATTATTTTTTTGGTTTATTTGATTTACTTTCGCAAATGTAGAAAATTTAAGTTCTTAACAAATCTCAAATAGTAAACAAAAATTTGTACTGTGTGCAGGCACACAGACACACATATGTATGTGTGTGTGCGTGTATTTTGGGGGTTTTTTGGGTAGTTGCAGTACCTTAAAATGTGGCACAATCATCGCTTAGACTCTCTCAATCACTTGTGGGAATTCAATTAACTGAACGGTGCCGCAGCAAGTGCAAAAGAGGCGGCAGTAAATGCTTAGATTTGCAGCAAAGTGCAGCAACAACAGTTGTGCGTGGCACTTTTGCTGCACACACGCACACACACACACACACACACACACACACACACACACACACACACACACACACCGAGAAGGGCATACATATGTATTTATAAATAGATCCCAAAGCGACCGGAAGTCACTTTCAGCTAACAACGGAAGTTGCAAACGTCTGCTGGTTCTTGTTCTTGTTGCTGCTGCTGCTGCTACTGCTGCTGCTGCTACTGCTGCTGCTGCTACTGCTGCTGGTGCTACTGCTGTGGCTGGTGGTGGTGTGTGTTTTATAATCGCTTTTCAGCTGCGTACAAGGGACGGCAGCAAAATGAAGCCATCGTCATCAGCGACAGCGCCGTTTGCCGTCTCGTCAGGCCAGCAGAAGAGGACTCGGCTAACACTCGTGTGCCCTTTTACCGAGTCCTGGCTGGCGCTGGCGCTGGCGCTGGCGCTGGCGCTGGCGCTGGCGCTGGCGCTGCCATTGGCATCCTGCCTGGCTTCATTTTCAGTCATTGAGAAGTTCTTCAGCGCGTCGCACGCTAACGGCAACAACCGCATTAGCTGCCTCCAATTTCAATTTAAAGTGCATTTGGGTTTTTGGCGCGCATTTCAAAATTGACAACATTCAATTTTGCTGTGCTCATATTTTTTTTGCATTCGTTTTTGTTATTGTTCTTTTGTTGTGTTGTTCATGTGCTGTTGTCAAGTTTGGCCAGTTAAGGCAGCGGCGTCGCATCCGAAGGGCGCGCAAGATGCGTGATCATCCAGCTGTGCCAAATGTGTTTCGAGTGGCCTCGTCTCACAGTATCAACAGCCTGGGAGTTACGGCCACGCCCCGCGCCAATAACATGCAACAGGGCAGCAACAATGTTAGCTACACCAAAAGCAACAGCTACGAACTGCAGCAGCCGCCGCAGCAGCAGCATCAACAACTGCAGCAGCAGCAGGCTGCACAGGCGGAACCGCAACCACAACAACAGCTGGCTAAGCATCAGTTAACCACAAGCGCATCCATTGAACGGACTCATCAATCCGTGTTGCAACAGCAGCAATCGCCATATGCAACCTTGCCAAGGGGCGGACAAAGATGCACGCAGCAGCAGCAGCAGCAGCAATTGCAACAGCATAATGCACAACAACAGCAACTGCAGACGGGCGTTATCAACACAATTTCCGGCAGCATTCCAGCAACTGGCTTTGCAACGTTGGCAGGCAGCTTTAGCGATTTGCAGCTTAACAATTTGCACCACAACAATATAGGCAGTAACAATAACGAGAGACGTCAGCAGCAACAGCAACAGCAACCGCAGCAGCAGCAGCAACAACAGCAGCAGTCGGAGCGACAGGTGTCCGCATTGGCCACCCATAAAACCGTAACCATCGAAGGACAACACCAGCCAACATCAAAAACAATTGGCGCCGAGGATGACATTCTCGATGATCAGTGTGGAGTCCGCAAAGAGCCCAGCGGCACAGCCGCTTACCTGTGGCTAGTGGCACCTGTTGTAGCGAGGTGAGTGCCAAACAAACTCCCATTTGATAACTTTTTGCCTTGAGTCAATTTAACAATTGTATATTCGAGAAACCATACACACATAATTCACTGTAATACACACACACACACACACACACACACACATTTCCCTCTTTTTCACACAACAAAATTATAACTATTCGGTGAATGCTTTTAATAAACTTCTCGGAATTATATACAATGACCACAGACATATAATTACCCAGAATTAGTATTAGTATTAGCAGAGTTACGACAACTAAAAGTTAGTTTACATTAGTTATATTAGTATATATAAGTTGTAATTTTTTAATGAAGGTTTGTTATTATTTTCTTTTTTTTTTCAAATCAAAATGTATTTTTCAAATGTTATTTCTATTCTAACCAGAGTTTTTGAATATTGTTTGTTGTGTAGATAAATTTTATTTTTTAGTCTTGATATTTTTTCAATTTGATTCTTCTTATACCCTGTAAAATGTAGTATTTAGTTGTGTGAATGTGTGTTTCAGAAAAAAAAATGTATTTAATAAAAATTGATAGCGTTAGTTTTCTTAAAAATAACTGCGATTAGTTCGCAATTTTCGTTACTTTCGGATTTCGGATAAATAATTCTTTGAGCATTAATCAAAAATTATAAAAGCTACAGATACATATAAAATTCTGTGTACAGCTTTTTGGGTCGGGAAACCCCCGCAGATAACGAAATATGTAAAAAAAAAGGGTATAATTTAATCACATTTACTTCGATTGAAATTTGATGTTAAAAAAAAAACAAAGTTATTTAGAAATTAATAAATGTTCGCTTGTATATATGTTACAGGGTATCATCTAGTCCGACTATTTGGACTAGAGATTTATATGACATCTTAATGGCCTTACAAATTATTTGAGATTAAAAGAATCCTATCCATCCTCACTTATTTATTTTATAAACAATTTTTCGATTTGAAAAGTTGAAATTGTTTTTGATCCCACAGTTCTGTCAAGTGAAGAAAAAGAAAAAAAACAAGTCGAAAGAGGGGCATACTTGTAAAAGTATCGCAAATATGACAAGAATTGTGCGAGTGCAAACTATAGAAACCGAAATCCATATTGAGATTGTCATTGCGTTGCAGGGGCGTGGCCGAGTTGAGTTGCAAACTTTTCAAAATTAAGCGCAGAAATTTGTGATCCTAAAATGTGAAATGGAAAATGTAGAATGCGAAAATGTAGAGGGGTGGAGGGAGTCGGTGTAAAAAAGTTGATGCTGCTCAAGCAAACTGAAGTGCGAGAGTGCGAGGAGCGCCCACAGTCACTGCAAATAGTTTGCGAACAAATTAAGCCCACTTTGCAGTGATTTGTGTCGCTAACACAATTATTTGTCAGCGGCAAGGGCGAGAAGTAGGCAAGCCGAAGGATGTGAAGATGTGGATGCCTGTGGCTGGGCTGGGACTGTGCCCCCTTTTTGCATCAGCATCAGCATCAGCTTCAGCTCCTGCTTCGTCTTCGTCTTTAACTCAGCTCTGTTCGATGCCTGCTGTCCTCTCCTGTTCTGTCTCTGCGTTGTGTTTGGGCGCTTCGTCCTTGGGCACGTCGAAATACGTGCAAAATACACGTCGCGCTTGTTGCCACCATCGGCCGATGTGCGAGAAGGTGAGCTTGACAAACGTCAAAAGGCATGTACACAAGCATATTAATACAAATATATATTTATATATATATATATATATATATATATATATATATATATAT
>SCDT01002052.1:0-35829 GCA_004143765.1 Drosophila melanica | reverse complement strand
CTACAATCTGCGGCAGTACAGCTCCGTTGGAATGATCACGGCGGGCATCATACTGTGCACCTTAGTGTCCAGTGGGGATGTCAAGGACAACACGCATCATTCGCTCAAGGTGGACACCTCTTACTCGGACTTCTTCTGGTGGAGCGTGGGCATCGCCCTGCTCACGATCGCACTGCTGGTCACCGCCTACATGGGCATCTACCAGGAGGTCATCTACAAGCGCTGCGGCAAACATCCCAGCGAGGCGCTCTTCTTCACGCACCTGCTGCCCCTGCCCGGGTTCCTCATCATGGCCAGCAACATTGGCCAGCACTGGAGCATCGCTGTTGCCTCCGAGTCGGTTGCAGTGACTGTGCCCGGCGTGAACTGGACGCTCGCCTTTCCGCTGATGCTCTTCTATCTGCTGTGCAACGTGGTCACCCAGTACATTTGCATCAGCTCCGTTTATGTGCTGACCACGGAGTGCGCCTCGCTGACCGTCACCCTGGTGGTCACGTTGCGCAAGTTTCGTCTCGCTGCTCTTCTCGATCATCTACTTCCGCAACCCGTTCACAATTAGCCACTGGCTGGGCACCATCCTGGTCTTCTTCGGCACCATCCTGTTTGCCAACGTGATCAACCAGGTGAGGGATGCGTACAAGGCGCGCGCACAGCGCCAGCTGGAGAGCACCAAGTTGAACAAACTGAAGACGGGCTAATTGCCGCACGCTCTTCCCGCGTAGCGCCCCGCTTCTTCCTGCTAGAGGCCATTGATAACCGATGATATTTGCTGTCCCGCTCACATTCGTGAGTTTCTGTTTCTGTTCCCCTTTCAGTTTCAAATTGTCTATTGTACATGTTGTAAATAGCGTTAGTTAAGCCAACACCGACTATATTTAAACCGCCCCTGATGCTGTACGTGCCCCGTACCCTCCCCCTCCCCCTCCCACCTTTTAATTCGTTCCCCCTTCTGTGACGATTGTTTTATTTTATATTGCTTATGTACTTTTAGCTACATTTTAAAATAATAAAAGAAAATAAAATTATTATGTTTGTTACTCTAGTGATAAGCTTATCTGATTAAACTTGAATTCTTCTCTCCCTCTCTTTCCTTACCTTATGCTCCCTCTCTCAATCTAACATATCACATTATTTTTTTTTAATTACTTATTAAGACTCGCCTAACATTCATTTATCAAATTTTGTTTTTTTTTTTTCTTGTTCTTTGTATGATATTACCATTTCCGAAATTTCCTAAATTACTTCTTGTTAAAAAAAAAAGATTGTGCTATCTCTCTCCCTCTCTCTCTCTCGCTCTTTAACTGCGTTATGTTTCTTATTGGCATTTCGAACAGCTGTTAAAACACAAACATAAATTTTCGACAAGTAAAAAGAGAGTGCTCGACTAGGATATACCACGTGCCCTAAAATAAATGCGCCAGTCAAAAATTTAGCAACATTATAAAAAATTGCATAAAACATAAATTATTAAAAATCAAAATACAAACCTAAACAGATTTATAAGCAAACTTAAAGCTAAACTTAAAATGTGAACTTAATAAAATTTCTGAGAGCTTTAATATTCAAATGGTTTGTTTTTTTTTTATGACTCTAAAATTCCAACTTGTTAATATTGAATAATATAATAAAATTTTCAGCATCATAACCTATATCAATAATTGTATTTTGGGTATTACAGGGTATAAAAAAAGGAAAAAAACAAATAACATTTTAAATGTAATGAAAAATAGAAACATGTGTCGATTTCTCAAGTTTTTGGTAGAGTTCGCCCAGTCACAGATCGCAGCTCTCGATTCAGTTGATGCCCAGCTTGCCAGGTGCTAAATATATTTCAATATATAGGTAAAAAATAGGTAAAATAAAAGAAAAATTAAGTTTGAAAAAAATAATAAATTTGTTAAAAGATTTATTGTGAAAGAAATTGAACTTTAGTAAGGTTTCTTCATATAGATTAGATATTAATGGTGTTGAATTTTAATAAAAAATATAGACAGAAAACAGGGTAACCTGCCTCAACAACAACAAAAAAAAAAAGTAAAAACTTTACTTCCAAAAAAAAAAGTTTATATAGAATATGACTTAACCTCACCAAATCTCCTATATAGTGCTAGCTCTTCCATGACTCGTCTAATTGCTCATTTAGGTTTTCGTTCAGTTTCTGAATTCTGGCAGATAACCTTATCGTCAAACCTTGCACTTCTTCTTCCCGTGCAGCTAATGGACATTTCCTGACCTGCGCGATCCAAAGTTACCTTTCATTTCTTTTCCGTTCGGCTCCATTGCTGTACTTCCTTTTTCGCTTTTTTTTTATTTTGTATATACTTTTGAAAGTAAAATATTTTAAATACTTCTTGACCGATCGGAGCTGGCCGCACTCCAACAAGGATCGTTGAACGAGCCACACTAAAAAAAAAAAGGTTTTAAGCTCAACAAAAAAATATAAAAAAGTGATTAAAAATTATAATTATATATTTTTTTAAGTAAAAACATTTATTGAAAATTAAAAAAAAAAAACCATTAAAATTTTGTAGTATTTTTGAACTGTGCTGATATTAGAATCGTCTTCAAAGTGGAGTGATTTATTGTATTAATTAAATTTTTTTAAAATTTTTTTAATTAAAATTTTTAAAATTATTTGAATTTTTGAAACGAAAACGTCCATGTCCATCAATTTGTACGCCATATATCACGCAAGAAGAAATAACATGAAAAAAAGTGAAGCGAAATAAACCTCACGAACCACAACGGAATGAATATCTTGTACGTGTCTGGATAGATAACTCCCTTTGGTCTGAATTCGCGGCAGACGCGTTTTTTTTTTTTGTTCTCTCTGCTCGCATAGATTGATTGAAGCGCTTAAAGGTGACAACTGATCAGTTGAGAAAAAAATACATAAGTTAGCGGTTTTAGTCGGTAACATATTCTTGGAAGAAGAGCATTACGATCGTGGCAGTTCCTTAAAGTGAGTTTTCATATACCTCGGAATTACCTGGGATAGATTCTCTACTTAAATCTAACGGAACGTGTAGTGCACTTTGATATTTGTGCTTATTTAGTATTTTTTTAAACACATTCGAACCATTCCCGTTGCAAACTCGTCAAATAACCTATGTGAACTCAGCTTCCACCGCAGCTTTATTGACGGAATTCGGTACAGATGCAGCTTTCAGCTACATATAAAACATATGTTAAAACCAACTTGATCGGTTCACTATATCTGATAGCTGCCATAGAAACCTGCAGCTGAATACTGAGTTTTTGTATGAACAACTTTTGGTCCTTCAAGATATGCTGATTAAGCTCAGCTCTTGCGAGCTTGACTGTACTTCAAAATTGTAAGCTGATTCCTAACAACATCGGCTGACTATATCCTATAGTTTGTCATAAAAACATTGCCTATAAATTTAGTTTTTATGCAAAATTCATTTGTTTTCCTAAACTAATCAACTGCTAACTAAAGTTAATCCCAAGATCAGAGCATATTTTTTATATATAGATATAATAAAACCGTCACTAAATCGAGTTCTATGTGAAAATATATCCCCCGCATGGCATTGTGGCCAAAACTTTTGTGTGTCTCAACATAGATAAGCGTGGAACATTTCTTACTACGGTATATCTGTTTTTTATGGCTCCTATAATTTGACCTAAATCTGGTAATTATATTATACACATATTAAAAATTTTTTTTTTTTAAGTTTATCTCTTGTTTCATTTTATTGGCTATTGAAGCACTTTAATCAATGTTCCTGAAACCTTGTTCTTGGTATCATTCTGGTATCTGTTATCGCATTTTAACAAAAAATAAAATAAAAATTCTTGTTTATTGGGTGCCGAGACCGTTATGATCAAAGTTTGGCAAGTGATTTCTTCTTTGAGTTCCAACATAAAATCCAAATTTAATTTCAATATTTTATGTTACCAATATTTTTTCAAGTGTGTTTCGAATATTTTGGCATTGGTTTTATTAACTTGTCTTGTTTGGAACAGATAATAACTTTAATTATACGATTCTTTTTTTTTATCTCGAACTCTTCAAATAGCTAAAGATAGCGTTTGTTGTTGTTTTCCGTCTTATTAAGTCATTTTTTGTGTTCCAACCTCAGCTGACAGACGTCGCAAGCCGCACCTCCAAAATCAAAGCACCACCACCACCAGCACCACCAAGATGGCGGTCAATCTGAAGGCTCTCCTGGCGATGATCTTTGTGTTTGTCGGCTGCTGCAGCAACGTCGTCTTCCTCGAGCTGATCATCAAGATCGATCCGGGCGCCGGCAATCTGATCACCTTCCTGCAATTCCTCTTCATAGCGCTCGAAGGCCTGATCTTCACATCGAAATTCTTCACCGTTCGTCCGAAGATCGCCCTCAAGGATTACGTCAAGCTCGTGGTGCTCTTCTTCGGCGCGAACGTGTGCAACAACTATGCGTTCAACTTCAACATACCCATGCCCNCGTCCGAAGATCGCCCTCAAGGATTACGTCAAGCTCGTGGTGCTCTTCTTCGGCGCGAACGTGTGCAACAACTATGCGTTCAACTTCAACATACCCATGCCCCTCCACATGATCTTCCGCAGCGGCTCGCTGATGGCCAACATGATCATGGGCATTATACTGTTAAAGAAGCGCTACAATCTGCGGCAGTACAGCTCCGTTGGAATGATCACGGCGGGCATCATACTGTGCACCTTAGTGTCCAGTGGGGATGTCAAGGACAACACGCATCNCTACAATCTGCGGCAGTACAGCTCCGTTGGAATGATCACGGCGGGCATCATACTGTGCACCTTAGTGTCCAGTGGGGATGTCAAGGACAACACGCATCCCACTCTCAAAGTGGAGACCTCATTCTCGGCGGTATTCTGGTGGAGCGTGGGCATCGCCCTGCTCTCGATCGCACTGCTGGTCACCGCCTACATGGGCATCTACCAGGAAGTGATCTTCAAGCGCTACGGCAAGCACCCGAACGAGGCGCTCTTCTTCACGCACCTGCTGCCCCTGCCCGGGTTCCTCATCATGGCCAGCAACATTGCCCAGCACTGGAACATCGCTGTTGCCTCCGAGTCGGCGGCTGTGACTGTGCCCGGCACCAATTTGTCAATCGCCTTTCCGCTGATGCTCTTCTATCTGCTGTGCAACGTGGTCACCCAGTACATTTGCATCAGCTCGGTTTATGTGCTGACCACGGAGTGCGCCTCGCTGACCGTCACCCTGGTGGTCACGTTGCGCATTCGTCTCGCTGCTCTTCTCGATCATCTACTTCCGCAACCCGTTCACAATTAGCCACTGGCTGGGCACCATCCTGGTCTTCTTCGGCACCATCCTGTTCGCTGATGTGCTCAACCAGCTGTTGGATGCGTACAAGTTGCGGTTGGACCGACGCCTTGCTCCGGCGTCGACAAAGGCTATAGAATATAGTCGCATATAGCAGCTGATTTTAGGTCAAATCTAAATTATATATATACAATTAATAGTCTAACTCCTTTAAATAAAAACAATTCATTTAGGATAAGAAAACATTCGTTTTGTTTTTTAATGGGACTCACTCAGCAAATAATGTGTGTGTGTGTGTGTGTGTGTGTGTGTAGGTATGTGTTTTTGTATAATTATGTATATTCAATGAGTTAATACTTATGGAAATCGGAAAAATCGTGTTATCAGTTCACACATTCGAATTATCGTACATAAATGTTAAAAATTTAAATGCTTTGATGGGCACAGAACAGAACACGAAAAAAAAGTGGGTAACTTTATATATAACGGTTATTATATATAACAATATATGTATAGGCATATAAAATACACGATTCGTATGACAGTTGGACAAGTAAGCTGGAATATGTATATGTATATATAAATAGCAGCCGGAAACGGTTCGCTAATTAAGTACAAAAAAAAACTGAAGAACTTCTATTGCTCATCCTTGTCCTTGGCACCATGCTTGAGAATGCGCGTGAATTCCAGATAATCGAAGAGGCCATTCTTGATGGGCGCCTCCCGATACATCTCGTCGACCTGCGGGGCGGGGCGGGGCGGGTTAATCGAATGAATGCCAACTGAATGGAAATAAATACTCACATCCTCATCTGTGAAACGATCGCCCATTGTGGTGAGGAGCTCGCGCAGCCTATCCTCGGGCAGGACGCCCATGTTCTCCTCGTCGAAACAGCCGAAGGCATTCTTGATCACATCCTCCGGATCGGTGCCCTGCAGCCGTTCGCCAAACAAGGTCAGGAACATGGTGAAGTTGATCGGACCGGGCGCCTCGTTCATCATGCCATCCAGATAATCATCGGTGGGATTTTTGCCCAGCGAGGCGAGCATATCGTGCAGATCCTCCTTCTCAACGAAACCGTCGCGATTCTGATCGATCATGTTGAACGCCTCCTTGAACTCGGCGATCTGCGCCTGATCGAACATCGCGAACACATTCGACGTGGCGCGTTGGGCGCGCTTCTTTGTCGTGGCACGACGTCCGGCGGTTTTGCGTGAGGACATCTTCGAGCTGTGTGTGTGTGAGTAATTGGAATTGGTGATGTGTGTGTGGGTGTTTGTGGGTGTTTGTGTGTGTGCGGCTCGGTACTGTGAAAGAAAAATGCATCAGAATATCATAAATATCATGCAGGTAAGAAAGCTGCTTGTCTTCCCCTTTATCTCTCTTCTACTCCCTCTCTCTCTCTCTCTGATTGACCAGTTGATTGATCAACTGATTGATTGCGCAAGCTATTTGCTTTTTCCCCACGCTTACACTTTTTGATTGACTGACTGTTGAGCGAGCTATGTGCCTCTTCCTCTTTTCTAGCTCTCCCTGACTGACTAGCTGATTGATTGATTGAAGGTTGAACAAGCTATAAGCTTATTCACCTGAATGAAAAACTGATTGATTAATTGACTGGCGGACAAGTATTTGATGACTGATGGATTGATTGACTGGATTGATTGACGTGTTGGAAAATACAGAAATCAGAAGTAAAATTCAAATATTGCAAAATATGTGGAAAATTATTGATTTCATTTTGTTCTTTATGTGAAATTTTCAAATTTCTAATTTAAATATAAATTCAAATTTTATCAGCGGGAGACAGGCAATGGGTGCAAAAGTGAAAAAGCTTTAAGTGAAAGAAACACACGAATGCTCGACTATAAAATACCTTAGTTTCTTAGCAGATCTTATACGAATCAAATAGGCTTTAATTAACTTAAGGTGGGTTGGCGATCATTTGAAATAAATAAACATATACGAAAAATCTGTAACTCTTTTAGTTATAAAGAATAAATGTACTTTCTGAAATCGAAGATGACTCCTGCTGCCTTTAACATAGATATGCAGAAATCCAATATACCCACACTTTGAATGGGTTCAAAGTGTAAAGAAAAAACACATTTGGTCCGTTCAAAGCCGGGTAATGTCAGCTAATATGTCTATATATAGCTCGGGGAGCAATGCAACAGCGGCAAGTTCAGCCAAAGCGACACAAACTGTGTCAACAACACACACACACACACGCACACAGTCGCGGCAGCGAAATACATGTGTGAGTCATGCAGCCAAAATGGCAAAAATGACAACGTCAACCACTGACTCCACATATGTGTGTCTGTGTGTGTGTGTGTGTGTGATTTTATCAGTGCGGTTACGTTGAGTTCGCCTCAATGAATAACAATAAAGCACACACACACACATGCAAGCGCAGCTTTGCTGCTTAATTGAAAGCCCATAAAAGGAATAAAAACAGCAGCCAAAAAGCGCGACTTCTGCCTCTCTCTCTGTGTGTGTGTGTGTGTGTGTTTTATTTACACAGACAGCTGCGTGCAGCTGCTGAAAATAAGCCATAACCGCGCCCCATTTTTGAGCTCCCAATGCGCTGCTATCACGAATTCCACGTAAATCACTTACAAAGCGCAAACGGATGTTTTTTCTTTTAAATTTCTTTTTATGGCTGCGACGCTGACTCATACATACAAACACTCACACATTTATGTAGTTATATGCATATATATACAGCACTGGGCAGTGCAGCAGTGTGTATTTTTCCTTCTTTTCTTTAATTAATTTAATTTATTTTCACTTATACTTACAGCTGGCGAAGCGAACGTCTTTTTATTAATGCTTATTAATTAAACTGTTGCTGCCGTAGCTTATTTGTTGTGTTGTTCACTGTTTGCACACAGATGACAAATGTTGCTTGTATCGATATGGACGATAGCTTTTATATGCAATTCGATTAATGCACATAACATTTTCAACGCAATGCAGTGTGACAGTATTTTTATGCCTTTCTTAGTATATTTTCGATAACATTTGTCATACACAATACAATAGAAACGTGTGTATATAACTAATTTATAAATTATATTTTAATGTGTATTTATTAATAATTTATAAACAATGCCGTGTAAGCTTTTAAATCAGCATAAGGTATTATTCCCGCTAGAATAATAAATTTATTCAAAATGGCGCTTGCTTTTTGCCGGTAAGCACGACTTTATTATCGATATAAAATAATTGCAATTGATAAAATAAAATAATTGTATGTTAAGATTGTTAAAATTATTTATGTAAAATAGCAAAAATATAATTCACTCATAGAAACGCAGCGCAACTTTACCTAAGAGCACAGCGCGCGATTGGGCACACTTTTTAAAGTGAATTTCATGTTCAATGTGACCAGGTATCAGCTAGTTCATACATACCAATCATTTATGACTTGTCATATTTGCGGCTTATTGAATTCAGCCACACTGGCGACAGTGGCTGACATTCGAAGCGCAGCAAATACACACGGCGACGCACGAAGGGCCAACGAAATAAACAGCAACAGGGGCAGGTCGAGACGAGACGGTGTTTTTATTAAATGCACATTGCATATATTTATTTATAAACTTGGCCAAACGTGTTAAATGCGGCTGTGTTACTAGTGCCGCAAAAGTGCGATTATCGAACGCTGCTTCCTTTGCATCTCGCCGTTGTTGTTATTGTTCTCGTTTGTTGTTTGTTTTGTTGTTTTGGGTGCTAATATTTTGTGTCTGTGGAAATTCACAATTGAATTACAGTTGCGGAAATTAAGTTGTGTCGCTGTCTCGACGTCTCTGTGTGTGCATATATACATGTGTGCGTGTGTGTGTAAAAGCAAAAGGTGAAACAAAAAGGCGCAGTTGCGGCTGTCGCAGCCACAGAGCAGCGGCCCCAAAGCGTCGGCCCGAGCAGAGCGGCGCATTCGTATGCAAGAATTGTCGCTGTCGCGATTATATTGAGCGTCGGCGTCGACGTTGCCGCGCTGCGTCCGGTTTAAATTCAATCAAGCGGCAAAAAAAAAATAAAAAAAATTAAATTAAATTACAAAAATAAAAAGGAACATTGCCAACGTCGCATGTTGTTGTTATTGTTATTGTGTTGTTGATTTTGAACACAGTCTACCTCGCCCGCATTCGTGATCGTGAGTGCATTCAACTCACGCACGACGCACGCACGAACAACAGTGAAGAAGAGCGCAAATAATGCAGCGTCCATTGTGAAGCTGCGCATACGAAACTGAACGAAACTTTTGCTTAAGCTTTAGCCGCCCGCAATGCTCGCTAACGTGCCGTCAACGTCGAACGCCGGCGTCGCCGTGGAGGCTTATGATGAGCGCACGCGGCTGTTGAGCAGCACACCGACGCCGCCGCCGCCGACGACAACGTCGCAGTCGCCGCCCACAACGCTGGCGTTGCCCCTGGTGCATACAGCGACGCATCCGTCCCGCCCGCCGAGCAGCAACAACAATTTGAATCGGGATCAGAACGACAGCAGCAACAATAACAATGACAACGATCTGGAGGCCAGCAACAATAACTACAACAACAACGATAACAATCGCAGCGACGTCGACGATCTGTCCGAGGAGACGGCCACAACGGCCGCCGCGGCCGACTCCAGCGATCAAAGCGACAAATTCAGCCGCCCGCCCGCAACGCAACAGAAAAAACCGAAGCTCAGCAAGTTGGGCACCAAAAGCGTCGGCCTCAAACGGTACGTGCGCTCGGCAACAACAAGAATAGCTTCTAGCCGTAAATAAACTAAACTCATCCTCTCTTCTTTCTTGTCTCCTTTGCACTCTTTAACTTGCAGCGTTTCGTTCGGCTCGTCGAAGGGCTCAATGGTCGAGACTTTGGTGTTTGAGACGCCGACGCCGCTGTCGGAGCACGTGGAGCCGAGCTTTGGTTTCGATGCGGCCGATGCGGCTGCTGTCGGCGCTGGCGGCGCGGCAGCTGCTCAGTCGACGCAAGCAACAACAGCAGCGACGCATTTACCGCTAGTTGGCAGCAACAGCACTTGCGGTGACTATGCAAAAGTTAACATGGACGATAGCGGCATCGAGGTGCAGGAAGAGTGAGTATACAAAAACCAAAACCTAGTACAGAATGCAACAAATTAGGAAGAGCAATTAATGTATGATAAATGCAAACGATCGGAGCTTAATGACAGTTGCGTTAAGCGGCTTGATTTATGGGAACTACCACTTAACGAATGTTGAAGCTTTTGGTTTGTTAATGCGAGCGAGTTTACTGGAAATTTGAACGAAACTGGAAAGGCAATTAAGGAGTGTAAACAAATGCAAGTTAACCAAAAGGTGCAAGGGAAATGAAATAACTGAACATGACGTCAGAGCTTTTTATTCATTTATGCGAGCAGAGAAATGCAAAAGAGGCAACCTAAATCTACAATTTCTCGAAATAAGGAAATTTGACGAAACTTAATGTACGTTGTAAATTTTGCTGATTTGAAATCATCAGTGAACGTGACAAATTACACAAAACTGGAAAAGATATTTATGCAGTATATCAGATAGTTTGTAGTACATCAAATGCCAGCCGAAAGTTAATTAACCCTTTCGAAGCGGCTCTTTATCATCATCTGCTTTGTGCCCAGACAAGTACTTATAGATGTACAAATATATATAAGTACTTATTTTATGTATGTGCCCTGAATTGGGTCTACTTTTACCGCTCATTAAAAAGAACAAAAGAGCATCAGAATAATGGGATTTTTTTGTTGTTACATTTTTGGCAGCTTTCACTAATTTTTTTTTTTTGTTTGTTGTTTGTTGTTGAGCCAAATCATAACTAAGCTGGCTGATCTGGCTTAGACTAAGCCAAAAACACACACATCCACATTCAACCCAAATTGCATGCAATGAACTCTGTGGCGCCCCCACCCTCAAAGTATGCGAGCAACCCCGCCAAAAGATAAACCCCAAACAGTTTTAATCGATAATTACGTTGGAGTTTAAAGCAACTTCAGCTAGCGATAAGAAACACACACACACACACACAGGATGCGGCGCTCTGTTTACCAAAGTTACTCTCTCGACTCTCTTTGCCGTTCTCTTGCACTCACTTCGACGCACCGTCCAATTGGAGAATAACTCCCAATTGGAGTTCGTAACTGCTTCGGCCTGCGCCGGCGCTGCAGTTCAGCGTTCTCTGCAGCCGCAGTAGAAGTCGCTGTAGAGCTTGGAATACCGTTAAACTGCGCTGCCCCCGTAATTTCTTACATAATGGCGCGCTGGATATGTGAGTGTGTGTGTGCGTGTTTAAAACATAATGTAGGTCAACTTCATTTGGTGGTTGTTGACCCACATCTTTTTGGGCCTGCACAGCTGGCTGTGTGTGTGTGTGTGTGTGCTGGCGTTGTCTATCTAATGTGCCACACCCACACAACTCAATAATTAAATAAGGCTTAAGCCGCTCATCGGAAAATCGCCCACGCGTTTTTGTTTACCTTTGTACTATACGAATACCCTGTATATATTAACAAATTTGTGAAAAGAAGAGGATACAATTTTAGCTTTACATGTAAAATTTGTTGATGATTTTCGACCAAAAATTTGAACCCTACAAAATTTATTTTCATGTTGTTTTTTCACTAATTGTAATAATCACAACCGATTAAACATGTAAATTCGCAATTTTTGAAAACTTTTTTTTTTCGAAAATGTGTAAAGAGTGGGTGGAGGGGGAGAGGGGGTACATGATATTTTGACTATAAAATTCCACAAAAATATAATTTTTTAAAATGCATATATTTTAAATGTAGAATTATTTAAGATAACATATCATAAACAAATTAATATCAAACATGAAAATCGGCTTAGTTTTGGCAAAGTTATGTGAGTTCGAAATATTGAGAGCTATCGATTCGCGAGCTTTAATCATGTCAAAATTGTTGGTCAATTTTGGCTCGATTTTTGAACAAAAATTTGAACCCCTCAGAATCACGCTTAAGTTGGTTTTTTACACAAAATATGATAAATAAAATTGATTAAAAATATAAATTTGGAATTTTTTTCAAAAATGATTACTTGATTTTTTGATTAAAAAATTTAAAATATATATATATATATATATTTTCAATAATGCATAGATCTTAAATATAGGATTAGTTGAGAGCACAAATCATGGCCAAAATGCCATCAAATATGAAAATGGGAACAATTTGGACAAAGTTATAGAAGTCTTAAATATAAAAAAGCCGCATTTACGTATGTTTAAGTTAGCTCGCAGCTGGAAACAGGGTAGCTTCTAGTCGCGCTATTTGCGTTCAGGTTTTTGTGAGTTTGAATCGATAACGATAACATGCGCAACTGTCGATATAAACAATCAAGATTACAGAGCTTCCAAGTTGTTTGCTTTTCGATTCTCAACACTTTTGACCTTTGCAGTCGCCACTATGCGAATGTGTGTGTGTGAGTGTGTGTGTGTGTGTGTTCGTGTGAGCTTTAATTTGCCGGTTGGTCGCTCGCGTGATGTCATCGAGCGACTGAGCGCCACTTGCTGCACGGAACTTTCTTTCGTTCTCCACGCACAAACTACAGTTAGCTAAGCTTTCATTTTATAATATTTATATTACGTAAATTATATTATTAAAACGTTTGACAAATTTTTATTTAATATTTGATCGAAAACATAAAAATAATAATTGACTTTGAATTTCAATGATCACAAAAAAAAAACTTGCTACTGATCAAGATTTTTGGAACTGGTTTTATATTGTTACATTTTGCGTTCTCAAACTGTGAGGCCCTCTATTTAGAGCATATGGTATAGAGAAGAATAAGAATTCCACAGAGCATTCGCTGTTATTATCGATTATGTTTATGAGATTTAGATGAGATGTGATGTGATGTGATGAAATGAACCGAAATGAGGTGAGGCTGTAGCTGTGGCATTCCCAGCTGGCCCGCACTCGGACCCAGATCCGCATTTGGACCACTGCCCCTGCCCCAGCCCGGGTCTGGCATCATTTTTGTTAGTAATTTTCAAGTGAATGTCTTGAAATTCGAGCACCTTGCGCCTGTGTGTGTGTGCCCACATCGATCTGCATAGTACTATGGGATATTTACCCGTTTGAACGTCTAAAATTTGTTTTGAAAACTAATTTACAACTTACAACAACAAGCAATGTTACATGCCAGAAAATTATTATAAATGATTTTAAATGAATTTTGGTAAAGTTAAAAAAAAATACATTTTAAATTACACATAAATTTTACAAAGTCGAATGATAATCTTAAGCATAAATATCTAAAATGTATTATGTGATTTCTGTTTGTGTTTAGATTAGAAAATGAAGAACTTTGCTAAATCTTATTTAATTTAATTATTGTCACAAAATGTGATCGAATTGCCCATAGTGCATAGATATCTATTGTGAAAGTAATCACGTGTGTGTGAGTGTGAGCTGTCAGTCAGTCGATTGATTTTCCGGTACCCCCAATGGCCCAACACACTTGACATGCATGGCAGCAGGAAGAAGAGGAAGAGCACAAGCACAGCACAGCGTCAGCCATTGTCACATTTTGTATGTAATGTTAACGGTAATTGTGCCGCTGGTCAGCAGAGTCAATCAGTCAGTCAGTCGTTCAGTCCGGCCGGCAGCCCTATTACCTACATAAGAACACACACACACACACAAACACACTCACACACACACGCACGCATGCTTGCATCGCATTCTGTACGTGCGCTCTGAATAGTTTTGCGGCGACATCGACAACAATAGACACACAACGTCCCCAATTGTCAGCATCAACAGCAGCAGCCGCTGCCTTTGCATGTCTGCCAAATGGCGCCGTGGCAACCCTGTTTATTAACTGTCAAGCACAGAGTCCCCCTTCAAAAAAAAAAACCCCTTAAAAAAAAAAAAAAAAAAAAAAAGTACAAAAAAATGAATATAAAATAAAAACAAAACAGACGCGCACTGCTGCTCCCGTTTCAGCTTTTTTTTTTTGCGCCTCTTCCTCGCTCCCGTTTTTCCATTTATCAGTCAGCTTCCTCAATGGTTTTGTCGAGATTACCTTTTATATAGTTACGTGTTTATGTTTCTTATGTTATTATTTTTATTTTTGTTCACGCTGTGTTCGTTGCTGCTGCTGCCTGTATAACAGCGGCAGAGTGCAAGCAGCTGAGAGCGCGCTTACTCTCTCAATTTCTTGCTTCCATTGGGGCGCTCTCTTCGCATTACTTTGCATTTTTGTGAGTGCGCAAAAAAAAGTGATGTCATGTTTGTTGGTTTAACAGCGTTGCCAGATGTGGCACGTTGGCGTTATTTGTTTGTTTGTTTTGGTTATTACAATGTGCGTTGTGCTCGTTGCCGCTGCCGTTGCTTTGTTGTTGTCGTTGTTGCTGTTCTTCCTATTGCGCATCTTAAAAAAAAAAAAAACAAAAAATAAAAATTAAAAAGGCAGACACGACGCATTAAATGGCAATTGGCGCAGTTCAGCCGTTTCTAATGGTTTTTATTGTTGTAACAGCTGCCAAATATCCGAAATTGCCGCCTTTCTCTGTTTGTTTTTGTTTGGCCAAAAGATTTCTGCGCGCATTTCCCATTTTCTTCCCTTTTGTTTATGCTTTTTGCGTAGCAGTAAATGTTGAGGTAATAAGAAAATAAAAAAAATCTTAACGATCAGTTGAGCTTTATTTAAACTCAACGTACAAATGTGTATATCCTATTGGGAAAAACAAACATAAAAGATTATTGCCTCTAATTTATTGTAAATATAAGGAAATAAATGATTAAGGATAATTCTGCATCACAGAACAGATTTTAATTAAAATAAATACACCTATACATTATTTGAAGTTCTTACAGTAAAATAGTTAAAGAAATCGATTATTCTGAATTTATATCTTTGAATTTAAATTAATAATATATTTGAAATTAGTTGCTTTAATTTTCACAAAAATAATGTATTGAAACTCTAGTTATCTATCTTGCCTAACTTCACTTGGCAGATCTTATTTGAAAGTATATTAAGCTTTACTTTTTGATACGCGCAATTAACATCCAAAAATGAAAACTTGTCAGGTGGCAACCCCAGCGTGTGAACTTCACTGTTGGAGAGCGTGCGCTTGCTCTCTCGCTCTCTTACTCTCTGTGTCCGGCTCAGCAGCAGTAGCAGAGGCAGCGGCGCGCGCGCTCCTGCAAACATTTTGTACTGTGTGTGTGTGTGTGTGCGTATTGTATCTTTTACTTTTTAGCAGCGAGCTTGCAAGTTTAGCTAGACAAACGCAGCGACAACGCCAAACAGCCAACAACAAACGAGAATTACGTGCGGGGCGCTCGTCCGCTCACTGCTTGGAAATAACATCGTCGTCGTCTTCTTGTTTAGTTATTTATTTATTTTTTTAACTGTGTGTGCTGGTGAGTTGTTCTTGTTGTTGTTGTTTTTTCAAACAACCCCAGCAGCCCAGCACGAACGACGCTCGCGAGAGTCGAGTAAAGGGCAGAGACAACAACAGTTCGCGGACGGACACACAACGGTGGTCGCAAAAGTAAAACGCGCGTAGAATCGCAAAGAGGAAGCAGACCACAACAGAAGAAGAAGCAGCAGCAGCTGCCGAACGTCAAATTGTCAAGTGCGTGAATTAGTTGTTAACAAATTAAATGCCAGCAAAAATACCAAGTGACAACAGCAAAAAAAAAATAGAAGAAAATCAACAACAACAACAGCAAAAGTCAATCGTGCGTGCCAAAGAGGGACACAAAAACACGCACACACACATGAACGCTAGCAGCAGTCAGTGCAAGTGGTTAGTGGGTGTGTGTGCGTGTGAGAGAGCGAGAAAGAGGGTGGCTGTTGGGTGTTTGCACTCACTACTCCCACAAGCAGCAGCACCAGCAGCAGTGTTGGTAAATGCATGGTTTTTAACAAATTGCCAAAAAAAAATAATAATTGTTAAAGAAAAAGCAGTACACTATAACAATGTGAAAGTAATTTGTGGCATTGTTGTGTGTTGTGATTTTGCCTCATACACACACACACCAACACCAATGCGCACACACGGCGTGTTACGCTTTGCTGCTGCTGCTGCTGATGTTGTTGTTGTCCATGGTGGGATGCGCACAGTGAGTTCATCGCAAAAAATAATACACACTAGCCCCGAGTGCCCGCCTGCTTGCCTTCCCTCCCGATACAGAGGCCTCGTTAGCCCGCCAACACCACTTCACCACCCCATTTGCCACTCCCCACGCGAGCGCTCTTGCGCTCTCATTTGCGCTCACTCTCTCGTCGTGTCAGCTCAGCTAATGCTCTGTGAACGTAATTAAAATACACTGGCCGACTAGCGCTGGCAAGTGTGTGCGTGCCTGTGCCTATGTGTGTGCTTTAAAATATAGTGCCTTGTTTGTACATAAATTAGACAGCTTTGAGTTTAGACGCTGTTCGTGCCCGCTGCGACGTTGTTATTTCTATATATACAAATAAATATATATATAAATATGTATGTTTATTTGTGTGTGTCCATATATAATATAAATTCTATAATGTAGCCATGTGATCGCATGTGTTTTAAAAAAAAAAAGTGTACTTTTTTTTTTTTTAAATGAAGCAGCAGCAGCAGGTACGCGTGCAACGCTGCTTTTATTGCAGGCGAATAACAAAAACAAGATGCAAGCATTTTTCCAATTGGCATGCAAATAAATTGGTGGCTGTTGTTTTTGTGGGTGCTGCTGCCGTTGCTGCTGCTGTTGTTGTTTGACGTCAGTTGCAAAAATGTTCAATTAACATTTCGTTCAACTGTTAATTTAATTTCTTTTCCTTTTCGTATATTTTTTTAATGGTTGCGCGCGGGTGGGGCTCTTATTCACTGACACAAATCTACATGCATACATATACAAATGTCTGTAATTTGTTAAATTAATTTACGCTGTTCTCATTGCCTGCGTGCGTGCGTGCGTGTGTGTGCTGTGACGTCGTCCAAAAACTAATTGAAAGCTGGCTGCGCTGCTTTGCTTTGCCGCCAAAGTTGATGCGCTCATCGCCTTTAACAACAACAACAGCAACTGGAACAAGGCGAAGGCGAAATAACTGCACCAGCAATAACAGTGCGAGATTGCGCTCAAGTTCGCCGCCGCATTTTGTTTTCCAACACCTTGCACTTCTCACTCACACACACAAACACACTCCCACTTGCACTTCCATTTGCACCCAACCCACGCCAGAAGCTGTTAAGTTCCAGCAACAAGTTTTTAGTTTTATTTTCTTCTTAGCTTTGCTTATTTTCTCTTCGTTTTTTTTTTTCCTTCTTCTTGTGTTTCAATTTATTTGTACACTTCAAAAGGAAGTTTATGATGAGACGATTGGCCCTGGTCTCCCCCGCTGGCACTCAAAAACTAAGAGGCAAATAAAAGAGAAACATTTTAAAAACTTGTTTCTTGTGCTTGTAACTTTGCTTGTTCTTGTCGCTCGGCTTGTTACAGTTATTACTGTTGTTGTGGTTGTTGTTGTTGTCGCATTCGCATATCAATTTCGGCACATGACGTAATCTTCACATGTTCAACAGCAACAACAACAACCACAACAACATTAGTGACTACATCGTTGAATTTATGAAGTGTATTTGAAAAGTAAACAGATAAAACAACACAAATTGACGCTGGCTGACGAAATCTTTTTTTTTTATATTTTTTTTTTTTCGAAATATAATTTGATTCGATTTCCATTCGATTCGTTACGATATGAAATTAACTTTTTGTTAAATCTAGCGTTCCATACCCTCTAATCAAAGAAATAGGCAAAATTTAATATGTCAAGCCAAATAGAAATGTTTATATTATTTAAAAAAAAGTATTTGATCTTATCAGCTATAAATACTATATGTTTGATTAGTGAATGTATTCCTGATGCTGATTAAAAATACTTTTAAAATATCTTACAAAAAGAATATATATAAATATTGTTTATATATAATATAATATCTACAGCACTTTATACGTGCTTAATTAATCTCAAAAAGTTGCTATCTACGATCCCACAAACTCTATAACATTTTTTGATCAATATAAATTTTTGCTGGTTAGATTTTTTCACTTTTTCACTCAGTAAAAAATCTTTTCTTAAATCTGTTTTTTTTGCAAAGCTTAAAGTTAAGCTACAGGGTAGCTGGCAGTCGCTAATACAAATTACACACTTGTTCTTAACTTGTCTCAAACAACAAAATGAAGAAGAAGAAAAAATAAATGAAAAATGACTGGCAAAATAGGCAAAACAACTGCCTAAACTGGCGGACGACAATAAACGGAGGAGACACAACATTAACAGGGGGGAAGGGGTGGGGTGGGGTGGGCACAGACACGGCGAGAATGGCTGATGGACAGCGGCATAGAAAGAATTATAAAACGTTGGATCGTAGATCGGATCGGGCCAGCGAACGGTCCGAAACAGGCCCAACAGCATTAAATAGAGCTAAGAATATTGCTTTGCGGCTCATTTCAGTTTCCAGGAACCAAACAAATAAACGAAACGCACAATAAAAAAAACGCAAGAAGAAGCAGACCAAATTAAAAGCCCAAAATAGAATGAAAACTTAGAAAGTAACAAAGCCGGTAAAAAAAAAAAAAATAAAAACTAGAATATAATTTGTCGTTTTTATAGTTTTTCATCCAACTTGAAATGAGTTAGTTTTGGGTTGTAATTTTTTGCCAGTTTTATTTTCTGACACCCAAGACTAGAACTTGTTGTGAATTATGGCGTAGTTAACGTGGTTTACACACAAGAAACTCATTAAATTTCCATAATCGACTTTTTGTATTTCGCTTTTGTTGTTGCTTGCAACCAAGTTTTGTAAATCAAAAGTCTTTTAAGAATCGCAACCGCATGCAACTGTTTTTAATGGACTTCTTCTTCTTCTTCGTCTGTATATGGGCAACTCGTTAAACTGTGCAATTACTTTGTTTTTATTTACCATGCTAATGATATGGGATGGTTTGCGTTCAGTTATTAGCCAAGTTATGACTCACAACTTTGCCTCCTTTGCTTCCTGAATGCAACTTATTTATCATCTCTGTTGGCTAACCCTTTTCTAACTCTTTGCGCCACCTTCTTTCTTGGCTGTAAACAGCTTTAAATGAGGTCACAAGTCAATTAGTTCTCAGTTCTGTGTGGGAAAATCGAAAGAAAGGTGTCGAAACGGTTGCCCGAAAAAAATAAATATATAAAAACAAAAAGTTAATGCAACACATAATTAAACACATGGTAAAAAAGATAACAAAAATATAATTAATAACATTTTTAATGAATTATTAAATTAATTATAATAATATTATTATCAACATCGTTTGTAATTCGCAAGCAGCTATTGTGAGACCTTACAATTCTCAACTGGTTAAATCACAGGCTTGACGATGTTCTTGCTGTATTGTTGTATTAAATTTACTTCTTTTATTTTTTTACTTATAATTCACAACTATTTTAAGCCACATATGCACGTGTGTAGTACTTGGGCGGCAGTTCGTTAACATGTTGGGCACATTACGCGCCTATAATTCCCAACTGGTTTCAACACAAAGTTGATCAACTTGGCGACCATACGTCATTTCCAAGCCATATTCACGTCGCAATAAAAGAAGTAATGGGGAAAACACGTTGAAGTCCCCTAAGGACACACAGCATTTCCTGAAATAAATAAAGTGAGAGCGAAAAGCTGCGCTCTCTCGCTCTCCCTCTCTCTTACTGTGTGGCATTATATAATGAATGCGACATTGTGTGTGGCACGCGCTGATAGCAGAAAAAAACAAATAAAATAAACTAGTTAGAGTAGGGTGTGGGGAGGGGTGGACGTTTCGTTCGTTCGTATATATAGCATATATAGCTATAGTCGAGATTTTTTGCGGTCTTGCCATGTCAATTTCCATTTGCGAACGAATTTCAATTGAAAAATTGAATTGAAAGGTTCAAATCGGCGACGCAATTGGCAAATGACTTAACTTAATTGACATTGAATTTAATTATGGGGTGCGGCGTTAAATGTTTTCGTATTTTCAGCTTTTGAGATTTCTTAAAAATATCATTTACTTATTTCTTACTCTCTCTCTCTCTCTCTCTCTCTCTCTCGCTACAGATCGGAGCGTTCGATAGTCCGCGTTTCAATTTATCAAAGCAGTCAACCGCAACAGATTTGTCCACCAGCCGAATATACATTAACGAGTTTTTCAGATAATTTAGATAATACGTTTAGTAGCTACAATTGTAACATAGACTATACGCAGATGGCGACGGCAACGATGCAGCCCACTGTGGGCCTGGGACCAGCCTATGACAGACAGCAGAGGTTAGTGTTAGTGTGTTCGAAATCCAATGAAGAAAATAACCATAAAAAATATTTCATTTCACAATAGCACCGATTCCGGCTGGGATAATCCATTTCGCCCCGGCGGCGATCTGTCCAGAGAGGCTGATGAAATTGTTAGCATGATACGCGGTAAACTGAAACTCTCCCTCTCTAACATGTTCTCTTTCCCTTAACTCTAACTCTCTAACTCTCTCTCTCTCTCGCTTAGGTGGCAAGCCCATCACGCCCACAGAAGATCGAACAATAGGCAACGGCAACGCACAGCATGGCGATGATAACTGCAACGGCGCCAGCAACGGAATAGGCGAGACGGTTACCAAAACAAATGTAAGCAACAGGAAGTTGGCCGGCTTTTCTTTTTTTTTTGGCATCAACTAAAAATTGGCTAACAAGCATTTGGATGCAGTTTGTGTGTATACAAAAGAGAGACTTGTTGTTGTTGTTTGTAGTTTGCCAAACAAAATTAACTACCAACTTTATTTAATCTTCAAGTTTCCTACAGCTCTCAAGTTGTATCTTATCTCTTAATTTACCAATCACAATCTTTTCAAAATCGCCCAAAACTATTTGTAAAACAATTAGCGGAAATGTATATTTTATATACTTACAGTTAATCTTAAAATGACAGTTTATCAGCTGTTTTCACCAGAATATTCCTTTTATAGTTCGAATCTGTATCAAGTTTTTACAGGTTTCGGGATAGTTCTAAGCAACAAAAACTTGATTGGCGTAAATTTCAATATAAATGTATTCAATGTTACAAAAGTAAGACTTTCTCAAATATTTCAAAACTCGATATGAAGATATACTTTTATAAAGTGTGTTTATCTGAAAATGATATCATATCTTGCAGCATGGATTAAGTATTATTTATTTTTCATAATTTCTACATGATTCAACATATTGTTAGTAAACATCTTTGCTGTAAGCTATAGTACGTTTCTACTCATAAAAACTTCTAACTACTTATACTCGTTATAATATATTTTTTGAAATTTTATATTCGCTGGAGTAAAGTTGCTTTATTTAATACTCCCTACAATACACACACTGAAATTTATTCGCTAAAATATATCTCGTTCAAAATTACTCGTTAAAGTCAATTCCCTTTTTTACACACTCGTTACAAAAACACTCGCTGAATTTCAATTATTGAAGAAAAGTCCTTGTCGATTATCCTTGTTGAGAATATATACATATATAATATATGTTGAACGTACATATTTTACTCGTTACAATGAACTCGCTGAAATGCACTCGCTTAAATATTTCGGCAGCTTATCTCTCTCTGTTATTTCTGACTCGTTTGCAGCTCTCGCAGAATCAAGCGACAGCACAAAATGGTACAAATTCCCACGGCAGCAAGGTGGCCAGCTCGACGGGAACAGGTGGAGCTGGTGGTGCAGCGGCAACGGCAGCTGGCAAAGCGGAGAGCAATAATGGCGTCACATCTTTGGCTCAAGTCTCGAAGCAGGTGGTGCCCGGACCAACTTCGGCTAGTCATGTCGTTATTGACGAGAAGAAGAACAAGAAAAAGGGCTGCTGTGTGGTGCAATAATCAACAAAAGCGACAACAACAACAACAACAACAGCAAAAAGCAACAACAAAAACTACACACACAACCAGAGGCAGAGGCAAAGCAGACGAGACAAACGAATCGCCCACAGAAAGAGATGGAGAGAACAGAAGCAAGAGCAAAATTGCCAGCAGAGCGCGATCCGAGGATCCAACTGAACAAGAGGATCAACGGAATGTTGTGCGGCTCGTCGGGGGCGGGTGTTACGATGGGGCGTATCATATTTAATGTTAATGTTAAATGCTAAATTTTTGACGGGGGGGACAAAAGCAAACCGACGCTGTTGATATTTGAAATGCTGCTGCATTGAAACGCTTGCTTACAACACAAAAACAAACAAAGAGAACAGAAAAACAAAATTCAATGAAATGCAAACGAAAACAAACATAAAAAAAAAACAATTCAAACACGAGCTCTCTGAACAGAACCAACAACAGAAACAGAAAATGTAAACAGTAACAGTGACAGTAACAGTAACAGTAACAGTGACGGTGACAGTAACAGTAACAGTAACAGTAACAGTAACAGCAACAGCTAACAGCCACTGTTGCTGTTGCTGCTGCTATTGCTGTCTCACTCACACACTCAATGCGCGCTATAGCTGTCGCTGTCTAACCCACGTGCAGTTGCAGCTTAAATTTAAAACAACAAAAAACTATGATATATATGATATAATACATATACATGNAATATATATATATATATATATTTATATATTTGTTAGTCTGGATATATGTATGTATGTATATATATACATATAGGTATGAATATTTATGTATATGTAAAGCCGATGCTAAAGCCAGCAATTAAACAGTTGTTTATTAGGATGCTGATCAAATATATATACAATATATGTACATATATATAACTAAATATATATATGTATATGTATACAATATATATTTATATTTTCCTTCATTCTTTTTTTTTTTGTAATGTGACGACTTTATATACATACATACATAATATATATATATATATTTTTTTTTTCGTATTTGTAATATTAGTGCTGCTTTTTAAAGAGTATTTAAAAAGTCGATAAAGAGAAAGAACAGAACAGAACAGAACAGCCTGCATGCAAAATGAGAAAAGAACAGAAAAACAAAATGTATTTATTTTTTATTTATATGACGATGAAAGTAATGAAATTAAATTAAATGTTAAAACCTTAAAGAAAATATACAAAACATAAAAAAAAAAACTATTTAACAAAAACAATACAAAAATAAACACAAATATATACACACACATACACACACACACCACCCCATCTACTGAAGGCAAAGAGAGAAAGACAGCGTAAATGAAAAACTTGCAAAATCGTACAGTTACCCAATTGCACTTTCACGCATGAAATACGCACAGAATTCGACATGCTTTGTGCTAAACGAACTCAAAACTGCGCTTTTAGTTGAGTTAGTTTTTTTCTCACTATTCTTGGGTTGCTTTAGCTATGTTCTCATTTTATTCCTGATTTTTAAGTAAAAAACAATTGTTGCTGTGCTGATTGTTCTCTGAGCTGTCAGTTTTGTAGAACTTGCTGAAAAGTCAGCTGCTTTTTCATGTGATTTTGCAGTAACTTTCAAAAAAAAAAAAAAAAATCAGAAGCCAGCCTTAAGGTGCACCACAAAAGATTTCATTTTGTTTGCTGGAAAATTAACACAGGCACACACACACACACACACAATTGTATGTATGTATCTGTGTGTGTGTGAAGTAGAGAACTTTATATTTTAGGCCTGTAAGCTTTAACTTCCTTTACAGTAAAAACAACATAGATGCATATGTGTGTGTGTATGTATAATGCAACCACCCACCCAAAACTACACACACACACACACACACACACATACATATACACACAAATCAGCAGCTAGTGCAATTTGTGCGTATCTCGCGGGTTTTATTCGCTAGCTCAGCTGCAAAATATTGAAAGCTTAACCAAATAGTTAAACAGAACACCGAAAAGGACCGCCACACACACACACACACACACACATATACTCTCAATACACATACACACACACACACAGCCTAAGCATTAATGTGCTGCATTTGATAAATGTAATAATATTATTAAACAAAAACAAAAAAAAATTAATAAAATAAAAAATAAAGAAAAAAACAAAATAGAAAGAAAATATATGTAATAGCAAGCCCCGAAATATGTGCTAATTCAATTTCAAACAAAATGAACAACTAAAAATCAAAAAAATAAACAAAATCAACAACAAAATCAGTGAACTAAAACAGATGCAAGCAAGAAATCAATATTTAATATTGTATATTTCCGATTCCAAACGCAAACAAATGTTAAGTTATTGTATAAATCCTAAATAAAAACAAATGAGAAAAAAAAAACAAAAAAGCTAAAAAAAAATAAATAATAAAAAAGAAAAAAAAATCGTTTAATTTTTGTAGCACGCTTTAGAGCGCCACCAAAACTCAATTGCCAGCACTCAAAACCGACGCATGCTTCCAGGCGCGCTCAGAGCACACCCAAAGTCACTCATTGATGTGCGGCGAATATTCCACTCGCCGTTGGAGGGCAATTTTTGCCAAGCTGCGAGCGAAAGCCGCTTCCGCATGGCGAAAAAAAAGAAGAAGCAGCACAACGATCACCCTTTTTCCCCTTTTGCACAATCGATTCAATTAGGCAAACAAATGTACATATATCGCTTATGGCGGAAACCAAGAAGCATAAATAACATTTATTTAATTATCTTCTGTCTGCTCAAAAAAATAATACAAAAGCATAAACGAAACAGGCAAAACGAAGTTGGGATGTCCTACAAAGAGAGGTAGGTATTTATTTTTTAATCGAGGCAAATACTTTTAGTGCATTAAGAGGCTGCTTTTATTTATGTTCGTTTGTTCTTTTTGATGGTCACCGCTATTTGTTGGGATTTTTAGGAGAGTGCAAAGGGTAATTGTGCTCTGAAGCGGTTTCATGTTTAAAAAGAGATGAAATCCTTTTTGTTGAGAAAATAAAATATATGTAATATAAAATATTATAATAAAACAAGAATTTGGGAATTAACTAACATGAAATAGTACCGAGTATTCATATCAATCTTAATGTGCTAAACAACTTCGTAGCTAAAGCTTTGAAGTGGGGCTAAATTGAAGCACTTCGCCTTGGCGAAAGAATCAAACTGCCGAAAGAAATTACTTGTGTCTAATTTATCGAGTTGGTTTTGCATTTAACATCAGATCGTACACCCTGGAGACAGAGTCTCAAACCAAGCAGAATATAACTTTGTCAAAACTGGACCGATTTTCATGTTTAATGACATTTTGAACACCCTTACTCGATTTTGAGTTTAAAATATAAAACTATAACAAACAAAACAAAGTTCGCCCAGAGCGGACTTTTTTTTTACGTTAGAGCAAAGCTTAAAAACAAAATTTTTTTATTTTTATCTTCCAAAACAGCTTATTATACAAAAATACTTTAAAATTTTGAAAAAATTCTATTAACATATAAAAATTTTAAAATTGAGTAAAATGATCAAATTGCTTTTGTATATTTAAAAATATTTATAAACAAATATTTTGTATTTCTTATATTTAAAAAAAAGCTTAAAACGCTCTTGTTTTTATTATAATCAATAATGTTTAGACACGAATATTTTAATGCTGATTTTTCTCAGTGTAACAGCAAACACATTGGTTCAATTCGTAAGCCGCGAATCCATATTTTTGTTGTAGAAAAAATAGTATATTTGGTTTGTGCAATGTCCGTCCATGTGTCCGACTGGAAACGCTGCTCTCTCTTTTTGGTTACGTTAAATAGGGGCGTGGCAAATCAATATAATCAGTTTTAGCAGATAGGTTTCAAAATGTTTTCCTTAAAATTTCGTTCACAAATTATAAAAATCGATATTTTGTAATATATAAAATGTAATAATATATAGTTAGAGGTTGGGAGGCTGAACCTGACACAATCTGGCATAATGTATGTATGTATATATATATATATATAGAGTAACACTGACGAACAGAGAATATACATTGAGTTAGCTGTCGTTAGGCAGCTGCCCTGACGGAATTTACATTTCTATAAAGACTGCTCAACACTCCAGTCGCCCAAAATCTAAAGGAATATACTATATATAATATATAGCTAAGTAAGAAGAATACTAAACGTAATTGCAAAATTATTGGCGTTAAGCATATATATATATATACATATATATATATATATGAATATATATAATATATATACATATATCCTCAGCACATTTTGATAACAAACGACAAATCTGAAAGAAAAAAGAATATCAAAAAATAACAATGAGCGACAGCCAGCGTCAGGTGAAAATGGTTGCCGAACAGGCGCTCGCCAGCCTCGTGGAGCGGGCCAAGCGTTTGCAGCTGGCCAGCGTGTCGAGCGTGCAGCCGAATGGGGAGCGTTCGGGGTTCCAGGAGCCGGGGGATGTTGTTGCGCCGAGCAGTGTGCCGGCTACAGTTGCATTGAAACCGAAGCAGAAGCCGAGTCCGATCAGTGTTGGGACACAGCGATCGATGGGGATAACAGCACGTAAGCCGAATTCCCGTAAATTTGATTTGGAGCCGTCGCCGCCGCCGCCGCCATCGCCGCGCGAACTGTGCATGATCGCCGAGCTGAGGGATGAGTACTATCAGACCGATCAGCTGATCGATCAGATGCTCTTGGACGCCAACAATCTGAGCCAGGACATGCTGTACTGCTCGCAGCATCAGCGCGACCTGACACTCGTCCAGGAAATCGAACTGGAGACGACCACGCGCTCCCTGAACGCCCTATTTGGAGCACTCAGCGCCGAGCTGGATGGCAACGAGCTGAACGAACTGATGCGACGCTGCTGCAATACCCTCTCCCGTTCCAAGGAGCGCCCGACGAGCGGCAGCGAACAGCAGCAACTACAGCAAGACCAACAACAGCAACAAGAAATGGAACAACAACAACAACAAGAAGATGAAGATGAAGAAGAATGCACTGTTGATCAGTTCAAGGGTCCCACCGATTTTGCCCGGATCAAAGAAGCCCTCGCCGACGATCTGCTGCCCACCGAAAATGCACTCGAGGAGTGCGCATCGACGGCCCTGATTTATCAGCCCAACGAGTATTAACAGAATAGGAAAGAATTAATAATTATCACTAACAATAACGACAAAAAGAAAAAAAAATTGAAAAATAAAACAAAAATAAAAAATAATAAAATTTAACTTTTCTTGTTAAGCTGCAGCATGGCCAACAGCAACAACAACAACAGCAACAACAACAACAACCGTTAACAGTTTAAAATCACACACACACACACACACTCTCTCCGGGAAAACGAACTAAGTTCTGGAATACTTTAGTTAAGCACAAAGCTAAGAATACAAGGGAGAAGAATTTTTGGTTTTAGGAAAACTGTCGAAAGGACAAAACTCCCGAAAATGTTGTATTCTTTTTTTCAGATGTATTTTTTTTTTTTAAATATCAAAATTTTTGTTACTTGATATATTCAATTTGTATTAAGGTTTTTATATCTTTTATATCTTTTATATTTAAGACTTTTATAAAAAATATTATAAGAATCTTCGAACAAAAAATGATCTAAGATTTTTATAGAATATTAAAATGACTAAATTTATATATCTTGACATGATTTTTAAAAAACAAAAATCTTAGATCGTGTTTTAACTAAGATATAGAAAACTTTCATCAACTTAATCACGATGTACAAATATATTATATCAAGTACGTTCAGAACTAACTTATAATGTTTGAAAAACATAAATTTCCAAAATACCGAAATTCACGGACTTAAAAAATAGCTATTAAGAAAAGTTCAAATTGCTTACCTTTAGTAATTTCAATATAACTGGGATTTTGGCTACGAATTACTTGCATTTTTCTCCCTGTGTAGGTATATATATGCACATCTGTATTTACATATGTGCATGTGTGTGTGTGTGTGTGTGTGTGTGTGAGTCCTGACGTGAATGCAGTCAAATAAATTAATGACTTTCAACTTTTAATACCCTGTACGCAAAAAGAAATAAAGGTTTTATAAGGGTTTTGGAAATATATAAATTAATGAGACTTATACAATTTCCTAATAAAATATATATATGTACATTTTTATAATTTAAAACAACCGACTATTCTTTTATGCTTGTTCATAAAGTGAAATAAGTTATTGGGTTTTTGCAATAATCGTCTGTTTTAAATAATTTTTCTATTGAATATGGTTTTTATATACACTCGTGTATATCTTCATCAGATAAAATGTTAAGATTTTGGGTTAGATTAATATTATTCCATTATAGTAATAACAGTAAAGATCCTTTTCTACTGGCTTAAACTTATACTTTGCACGAGTACCACAGGGTATCTGCTAGTCGATCACACAGTTCCACAGGATTCTTATTTAACAAATCCACTCATTGATTCAAGCAAGCGAGTATCGTAATTGTTTTTCTTTGCCCTTTTCAATTATGAATGATTGTCTATAATCCGATTCATATGCTTTCATTATAATCGGGGAGTTTTTAATAAAGTGAATCTGTTAATTTTCAATACATATTTTATATTCACAATTTGAGCTGGATGCGGAAGATGTAGTTATGAAAAAATAAAGGGAAAATATACAGATTTTCACATATTTTTAAAGTAAATTAACTTAATTTCTGCTATTCTATATGCATAAATATAAATAAATTTTTTCGTTATTAAATTAAAGTGAAAATTCGGCTGAATTTTGGGCAACTAATGCCCACCTACCAGATCGATAAAAATTCCCATTGTAATCGGTTCAGTTTGGGAAACATACATATATGCAAACATACAAAATTGGCTTAACACTTTAACGATATATATAGTTACATATACATATTGTTTTTATTACCATAAACAAAAATGGAATTATAAATAATACAGCGACAGATCAATTTGTTTTCAGCTTAACCTGGGTAATCTCATTGCCCCGACGCAGCGACAGGGCCAGGGTCCAGCAAACGATCCAAAGTGGAACGAATATGGTGCATATGGCAAAATAAAGCCAATTGCCATAAATCTGTAAAAGAAATTATTGCACATTTAAGTAAGTAAGGGATCCATCACGAGTTTGCGAATAGAACTCACCACTGAATCAATAAGCGCAAATGTGGCCGCATCCATGGCAGCGGTGGCGGCGCGCAGCAACAGTTGTTGAATGGTGAGCTCGGGGAACTGATAGAAGCTCATGATGAGTACAATGATATAGATGACTACCAGTGGGTTTAGGAGCAGCGTCCAAACACGCACCAGGCTGCGCATCATATTGTTCGCGGCGCTTGTATTTAAGGCAATTGTCAAAGGCACCGTAAGCACAGCCACAAAGAAGCCCAGCGAGAAGTTGAGCAGGCCAATGACAATCAGAGTGCAGCCGTAGATGAGCAGCATGTTGATGTGCAACAGTTCGAGGCCGCCGGGCGGCAACACCACAACGAAAGGCAGCACAAAACCGATCAGAGTCAGTGCAATCAATATGGAGGCGGTTAGCGGTGCAGCGGTCAAGGGCAGCTCCATAAAGTATGGCTGCAGCGGGAGCACATTGCCCAAATAACCGATGAAGAGAGCCCCAGCCAAATAGATCAATACCGAACCATATGGCAAGGAGAGCTTTAGCGAGGTCGACTCCGAATCCGATACAGATGCCGTCTCCGATTTATCATCCTGCTGCTGGGGACAGCGCGACAGTGTGGACCACGTGAGATAGGCCTTCAGAAAGCTGCAGGCGATAAGCGCCACCAAAGCTGGCATATAATCGCCAATTGATATGTAACGATCGTTGTGCACAATAACATAGAAGAAGAAACTCTGATGAAAGCGTTCAAGCAGATTGTTGAGACTGCGCGCAATGCCCTCGATGGCCTTTAGAAGCGGCACAGCCGACGAGCTGGGATTGCTCTTAACGTTCGAATTGGTGACACGCTTGGCAGCCGATATGGTCAGGGCATCGATGCGATAGCGATGGAATAATCCGTGATTACCAGTGGGCACGCCCGAAGATTGCGTAGAGAGCATGGCCAGCATTTGACGCAGATTCTGCTCATAGTTGGAGAGGCTGGAGCGGCGCCTTTTGCGCGGTGTCTGCTTGTATCCCGAGGTGACGCCCTCGCGTGCCATTATGCGCTGCACCAAATTGAACATATCCAGATTCGGCAGTTTGCCATTCAAGCCCTCGATCTTCACATCAATGTAATCTGATTGAGATCGAATTAAAAATATTGAATTGCTTTAATCATTTGAGAAAACAGCTACCAACCAATTTCCAAGTCCTGCACTTCGATATTTAATGCTGCTTGCAACGAACCAGCGCGTGCCGGCAGATTTCCAGCCAACAGATATGAATTTGTGCTGCCCAACTCTCTATCACCGTCATGATAGGCCTCCAGCCAGGCCTGCATGCCCAGCTGCTCCTGCTCGGTCACCAGAAATATCATATCCTTGGCCCAATAATTTTTCCCTGCAACACAGAAACTGATTAATTCGCAACAAAAGCATTGCGACAATTGATGCTTACGCCTGGCGAAATCGGCAAAGGCCAAAAGCAGCGGCACACTGGGCGTTATGTCCACATGCACAGAACTGGGCGCACGATACGGCGCCGAGAACACAATTCCCTCGGTGGAACCAATGCGCGGCGCTCGTAATATGCCATAGATGTTTTTGCCATGGTACTCCTTGCCGTCGCCAAATGGATAGCGCAGCGTGAAGTTATGCGTGTGCGTCTCTAAGCCGAACTCATTGAACTTGGCCATAATCCAGGCGTGCGGCGTTGTGGACTGATGATCCTTGCGCTCGCGCTGCAACTCCTCCAGCAGCTGTACGGCCAGCCGATTGGCATCTATGCGTATCTCCGGATACACGAGACCTATTTGCCGGCAGACAACAACAGAAGACAATAAGCATACAAATACTACGCCACAATTAGTAGCTACTCTCACCTGGCGATAAGGCATTCTCTGATAAATAGGTGCTATGGTTGAACTCAGGCATAGCCAGGCACAGGAACCATACCACGCCCGCTGTGTAGAATGCATAGCAGACTTTGCGCATATGCTTTGCCAGATTGTCCACGAGCTTGTTATGCGTCGATAACGATGGATCGGATAGAAGACCCATAATACTGTGTATTTCAAGCACTCGTTTCCATAAAACAATAGCAAACAAAATTTAGCCGGCACAGCTGGGGCTGCACAACCCCAATTTATAATATCGATAGCTACGATGACAATCGCCGCTAGGGCTGCACAGTCTTTGAAACAAAATATATCGATAACAATATAGTGTGCTTTATGTCTCATTATAGTAGCCTATTATATGAAACTATTGCTTGACAGCTTAAGTAAATATATGTACATAAATATATTATGAAATGAAATTTAAACGTATATTTTTTGTAAGGCTCCAAAAAAGTATATATCGGCATTTCTTAAGAAATCGATTTTTTTTTTTACATTTCTCTATTAGGTTATATTTCTAATTCAAATTATGCCTATTAAAAAAATGTTAAGGGGTTAATTTACTTGCCCTTTCAGTTTGTTGCAAGCGTTATGTGGGCATTAATAAAAGGGCACTAAATTAAATTAATAAGCAGACTCAGATGTCAAGCACAACTTGAAATGGAAAATGCAAGTGAAATAAACGAAAATCATGAGAAGGTTATATTATTTCTCAGTTCGCTTTTTTATTTTACACTTTTATTGATTGTTGAAAACTTATTTGGGTTCAAAGCCAAATTTACATACTCTTGTTTTCTTTTTAGTTCAAATCGTAGGTTAAATGTATATATAAAAGAAGAAAGAAAAAAAAGGAATAATATTACAAAAAAAATTGTTTAAAAAAATGTTCTTAAAATATAATTTGCCTATAATATTATTTGTATCATATTCTAATTAAGCTGGAAACAGTTAAACAATATTTGAATCAAAAAAAAAAATTTTTTTTTTATATATATTCTAAGAGAACTGTCAAGTACTCCACATTCTATTAAAGGCGCTGATTGCGCCACACTTCGGCAGTCGGCGGTGGTGGCGTATGTGGCTTCCAGTTGAGACAACTGGGATCGATGGTCAGCTTGGGCCGCTTGAACTGGGGCAACTGGAGAAGATCGTTGATCATTTTGGCCGTCACACAGATGACATTCTGGCCCTTCCAGTACTTGATCATCTTCATGGATTGAAGGGTGTATATAATGTCGTCGTGCATTATGCCGCTGGCCTCACTCAGCTCCTTGATCGTGATCTGCTCGGCCGAGCAGCGACCCTTCATCAGTTCGAGCAGCGTATATGCCCAATAGCTGCGATAGCTGAGCCTACCCATATCGGAGAGCGGCTTCTCCGGGCTGCCAATGACGCCCTCCTTGCGCGACAATTCATAACTAAATGCGATCAACAATTTGCCATAACCTTTGCGCTGATGTGGCGGCAACACCAGAATACAGGCCACATTATAGTTATCCTGCGATTTCTTCTCCTTGGAGAAGTAGCCAACGATGTGCCGGCCCATCTTGTCGGTCTCGCACAGCACATAAAAGTAAAACGGATCCATATCGAAGTAGAGCACCTTGTGGTCTAGAAACATTTTCGCCATCAGGCAGAGCAGCTGGCAATAGAGCGGCTCCTCCTTGCCGTTCACCTCGAATATGGAGATGGTGCCCTTCTGATAGATCTCCCTGCCGGGCGGACTACGCTTCTGGCACGTGAACAGATGATAGCGATAGCTCTTCTCCAGCCGCATATACTTTAGGCAATACTCGCAGACATAAAGCACACGAGCCCAGCGATATTCGTCCGGAAAGGGACTGTAGTACCAGGTGCCTATTTCGTAGTTACCAAACCGTAGCTTCTCAATATACTTGATTTTCGTGATGCGCTCGTGTTCCTCCTCGAGCGCCGCCTGCGAGGCGCTCAGCTCCGTGTGGCTCTTCTGCACATGATTGATCTCATCGTAGCGTCGCTTTTGGTAGCGGGTCATCTTCCTGTCGCTGTAATCGTAACGATTGTTATCGGTCAATTGTTCCGATAGATAGTAATCCTTGATCCTCGGTCGTTTGGGTCGGACCACAGTGCCGGCATTCGGCTGGCTGGCGGCGGCGCTGGCGCTGGCTAGGGCAGCGGCATTGGCCAGGGCAAGGGCACTCGCACTTGTGCTTGGCTGATCGGAAAGGATCTCGGCTGGCGGGGTTGTCACCGTTATGCCACCTAGGTCGTCTGGATTGTCGGAGATGCGATGCCGTCCGACCCATTCGTCCAGGCGCCGATTGAGGCCCACATAGTGCACATAGTACTCGTTGGGGCTGATGCAGTTGTCGGTGACGCGCGAGTGCAACACGTGTCCGGCATGAACGGTGCCGTCCGTGCGGCGTATATAATATTTCTTCTGCGGATTGTTAATATCAATCTTATGGAGCAGCGAATCGCCCTCCGCATCGGTTGTCTCTGTCGCGGTGGCCGTATCATGCGATCCGCTGTCCGGCTCCACTATAATGACATCATCATCTTCGCTGGTGCGCTCCGCATCGCTGCTGTTCGTCTCATCGCTGCTGTTCCCCTCATCGCTGGTGTCTGAGATGCTCTCGTATCCGTCAAGCATTAAGTATGAGGCCTCCTGCTTCTGGCGCGGATCCCGTGGCGCCATGCGCGACGGCTGCGACTGACGAAGGTTCTGTAGGTGCTGCTGCAGGTGCGGTAGTTGATATTGATGGCGCTGCATTAGCGCTTCGCACAGCCGTTTCTGTTCGACGGAGTCATATATTAGACGTGGGGTCGGCATCAGGTCGATAAGGTCCTCGCCATCGTCCGTGGGCGAAGCGGGGGTTTCGGGTACCTCCGTTGGTGCCTCCACTTGCGTCTCCGTTTGCATTTCGGTGTCCGGCTCCATAACTGCCTCCACTGTAGTTGCCACTTCTGTTTCCACTCCCGCCTCAACTTCACCTTCCACTTCACCTTCCATTTCCACTTCAGCTGGCATCTGTTCATTCACTTGAGCAGCGTCTGGGGCCACAACGGCAGCCGCAGCCGCATCTTCCACCGGCTCCGAGACAGATTCGGTCACACTTTCCTCATTATCAGCGGGAGTACCGCCGCTAGAGTCATTATTGGCGGCCATCTCGCTGACATCTACCACTGTGGTGGGCGAGGCCTCGGAATCATCATCGCTTCCCTCCTCGGACCGTGAGGTCTCCGAATCGCTCTGCTCGCCGCTGCTTGAGCTGCTGGTGCTGCTGCTCTCCTCTGCCGGCGAAATTGGGCTATGATCATCGCCCATGCGTCGGGGCGGTCGAATCGGTTCTGGTTCCGCTTCTGCTTCCAATTCGGTGGCCGTTGTGTCACACTGCTCCGATGTGCCACTAGTGTCATGCGATCGGTCCACCTCGCCCTCATCTCCGTCTGACGGCTCCGTGGAGCCACTAATGTCCAGGTTTGCATTGAGCTCAGATGCCGCATCGTCTACCGGCGTGCGTGGTCCACCACCGCTTCTGACATGTGCGTTCTCTTCTTCTACCTCCTCCTCCTCCTCCTCTTCCTCCATTGCAACGGCATATTCTGGTTCTTTCGGATCCTCGGCGGACATTCTATATGAATGTGTTTATAAACATAAAAACTGTTCCAATTATACAAATTAAATATAATCCATTTGTTTTGCTACGCAAAAAAAAACTGTTCTTAGAGCATAGTGATGGTACTGTACCAAAACATCGATACAATGCTATTTATCGATAGAATAGTTAATTGGATTAGAATATAACAAGTTAATATTAATATAGAGAATTTAAAAAGAAAAACATTTATTAGTAGTTTATCGATCGGCTACTGTGCTTTACAGTTATACCATTTTGTCAGTAAAATTTCTGATTTAAATGCAAAATTGCGATAACAATAAAATAGTGTTGATAAACGTCAAACACATTATTGGCGCAATTCGGCATACAACTGTACAGCTGCACACTACAAATACTTCCACATACATATGTACATCCACTGGAAAGAGTAAATTTACATGTACAGCTTGACAGCCTACATAGATACAAGGGAAATCACAGTACAAATTTTATATTTATATATAGTTGCATAAATAACAACCAAATATAATCTTGATAATCTCCAAAAAAGTTAAAAATTAAGTAGTTAAGTTAAATAGTTAGTTAACTGCCACTTATTATTTATTTACCAAATAATCGGGGGTGGGGGGGGGACATCAAAGTACATAGTTGAATCTAGGTTTTTATCTTATATTTTGTATCGTTTTTGGCGGTATTTTAACTTAAAAACAAACAATTGTAAGACAAACAAAAACCTGGGCAAATACATTAGTTTTTGTTTTGCATGTTCTGAAATTACATTTAAAACAAATAATTTACATTCATATCTGTTAATCGCATCGGGACTCTAGATAAAATGCAGCATAAAATCCCTGCAGCACTCGAGATATTGCGGTGTTACTCTGTATGTGTTGCTGCGCAACAAAATACGACCGAAAATAGAGGCTGTTAGAATTGGATGAAAAATATCTATTAGTTAAGTATATCCAGTTGAGTCTACATCATTGGGTACGCACCAACATTGGCCACCTCGTAGTCCTGACGTTCAACGCCCTCGCGCAGGAACATACACAAATGCAT
>SCDT01002051.1:0-14846 GCA_004143765.1 Drosophila melanica | reverse complement strand
AGGCAAATCGTTTAAGCAATTTTTATTTTTATATTATGTAGGAGCACACAGGGTAGGCGGCTTATGAGCGGTCTTCATCATTCGTTTTACTATCGGTTGTTGGGTGGGAAAAGAAAGCGCAAAATGTTGTGCTCAATTTTTTCTCATACATTTCCAATTTCGTGACATTTTCTCAATTTTTTTTTATATTATAAATTATAATTGAATTAAGGTTTTTATTTGCTTTAAATTTGAAAACGTACCGAACCAAACCAGCCCTTGACCCGTTGTGCCCACCCTTGTCCGCCAGGTGATGAGGCTGTTGATGTATTATTATCATCCTCATTCTCACAATATGCCTAAGAGAGAGCAAAACGCGAGCGCACAATATCCAATATTTGGGTAATAGTAGTAATAATTGTATATGTGGTATATATATTTAGATATACATATCAACAAAGTACTGGTGCAATGTACTATATATACATAAAAAAAAAAAAAAAACAAAACCAAAAACAAGAGCATAAAACAACTACAGCACTAGACTGGGAATGAAACCGCATTAAAATTATAAAGAAAAAAATTAAATTAAGGAAATCACATTTTAACGAGCTTTTTTATGTACTACAGATAAATGTATATTATTTTTTCAAAAGTAACCAAAATGTAAAGCTCATATGCTCATAAAACTAAGATAAGGAACACATACATGCGATAACAGGAATGTACAAGCTTACGCCCCTATATAGACGAAGTTGTGCTTGTGAAATTGAAGGCATTATATAAACATATATAGAGTTTACAATAAGTAAAACTGTGCGTGTCATGACTTTAAAATTGTAAAAACAATATTAAGATATATTGTTGACCATTTAGAAGCTACGGTTTCACTCCCTGTCTGAGAAAAAACGAATTCCACTAGCATTTGCACCAAATAATAAGAGATATTTAGTACAGAAGTGAGCAAATGATAATAACCAATTGAGTTGATGTAGAGTGAAGTAGTTAGAAGAGAAACACTTGGAGGGGTTAGAAACTGCGAAACAGACAGCAGCGGCTAGGCAACAACATATGAGATAATTTTAATGAAATTGACGATGTAGCTGGAGCATCAATTGATGCCTTTTTGTGTAGACTAACCTCCTGTTGGGCATCCGTTGGCTCGCCAGCATTGGGTGCCGCCTGCTCGCCGGCAGCCTTCTCCTCGGCAGCAGCCTGTTCACTGGCGGCAGCAGCTTCTTCCTGCTCCTTACGATCGACCAGCGTGGCCGATGATATAAGAACGATGCCATTTTGATTGATGCGAACTTTCAGTTTAACATCCTGGCTCTCACCACGGTCCGTGGGCTTAACTTCCTTGATTTTCCAGACGCCAATTGTTTGATCCGGATACGGCACCTGTTGGCCATACACAATGGATGCGGTGAACGGTCCCTTGCGAGCAATGGTAACCAGACGGCTAAACGGTGACGGATGGAATTGCGGAAAAATTTCAACTTCGCCATTCGATGTGGTACCATCGCCATCCCAGAGCACTTTCACTGCGTAGTTTTGTATATCGGTCACTCCAAATTCGCGCACACGCACAGCCGGTGACATAATGGCGCATTGCAGGGCAGCGCCACGCGATACAGCTTCATCTTGATTAAGTGTGGTGCTGGCCGGTTTGTTAAACACCTATTTTTGAGAAAGATAGAACATAAGCGTCGCATAATGGAAACGGAGCGGGTAAATGACTTACCTGTTCAATAAGCTGCTTGACGGATGGTATGCGAGTACTGCCACCCACAATTTCCACAGAGTGTATATCATCCACAGATAGCTTTGAATCAATCAGCAGTCTCTTAAATGTTTGTTCGATTCGCTGTAGAATGGGTGCGCAGAGCTCCTCCATTTGGGAACGCTGCATAGTTGAGCTAACATCGACATCATCCAAGAAACATTCAATGTTTAGCGGCAATTTGGTGCTGTTAGCCGACATTTGCTTCTTAAGCTTCTCAATTTCGGTTAGCAAACGCAGATTGGCGCGAGCATTAGCTTTGGCATTGATCTTGTAGCGCTCGAGAAACTCCTTGCTGAAGTATTCTGCCAGCGCCAGATCAATGTCACGACCACCAATCTGATCCCAAGTGCTGGCCAGCATCTTCAGCTTGCCCTTGGTGAACACACATGCGCTGACCTGCAGCGCCGAGTGGCCAAAATCAACAAAGATGACATTGCGAGGCTTATCTTCGAACAGATCGTTCTTGTAAAAGCCATAGGCCAGTGCCGTAGCGGTTGTTTCATTCATCAGACGAAGCACATTAAGGCCAGCAATTTGTGCGGCATCGAGCAGTGCACGGCGCTCGGCATTGGTAAAGAACACGGGACAGGCAATGACGCAATCATTAACCTGCGTTTGCATAGCCGCCGACGAGGTCTCCTTTAATTTGGTGAACAGCATTGCCGTCAGCTGCTCGGGCGAGAAATGCTGATCCTCTTCCAAATAGTTGACTTTAAAGCCAATGCTGCCATCACTGCGCGACTCCACGCGCGCTGGAATGCTCTTGAGTTCGTGTTGTACATGTGGATCGTTGAATTTGCGGCCAAGTAAACGCTTAAAGCCACCAACTGTGTTTTTCATGTTTGTCACCTGCTGGTTCTTGGCGGCAACGCCAATGATGCGCTTCTTTCCATCAAAGGCCACAACGGAGCTGTAGATTGGTTTGCAAAGGAAATCGGTCAGAGAATTGATAATTTTCAACAAATATCAAATTGTACAGTACGATGGCACTTTACAAAAAATTATTTCGAAGAGTTAACATGTTTATCTAAAGCATATTTACTCTATTATTTAACAGATAAAAGACTTGTTACATTTAGTTAAAATTAAATCATTAAGTTAAATACAACAAATATAACACATATAGAGAAAATAAAAGCTTTATCTGACATACTTCGAGGTGTTCATACAAATTTATTACTACAGGGTATACACCGTTAAAAGCAACGCGTCAAATATGGTCAAATGCTGCCACAACAAACAGAATCAAATAGGCATACCCATACATAAATACATATGTGCGAACACATTGCCGTTTATGTATGTCAGCTGTATATTCATACAGTATGTATACGTATGCGCGATTCTCTTGTTTTGCCGGCTTCGATTTTATTTTTGATAAATTTGGTGCAAAGTATTTGCTCTCGCACGCTCTTCATTCCCACGATTGAGAGCCCCAGATTACGCAAAGAATGCTGTGCTCTTAACACACTGACGTCACAATATCGCTTTTTTGCTTTAACAAAATAAAGACAATTTCGCCAGGTAGTGTAACGATTAAAGCAGGCTCGCTAGCTAGCTCTTAATAAACATTGGCACAGATCCGTATTATTAGTTGGCCTGATCGGACCACTATACCACATAGCTCAAAAAAACATGTAATTAATAAATGTAAATAATTAAAATACTGCGATGTAAACAAAGCAACAACGAATATTATGACGTCACACTCTTACATTGTCGAATAACAGAGCTCTTCTTTGAGCAACCTTTAGATCTCTAAATCGCGACCGCAACAGCTGCTGCTGATTTGCACTCTCTTTGATGCTGTTACTGCCCGACCGCATGACGCATGCGATTATATGCGTGCGCCTGTGTGTGTGCACACCGGCCAAATTATAAAAAAAGAAGTATATTGGCAAAAGTGGAAATTGCGCCCACGTATTCTACATTTATAAATCAAGAATCTTTGTCAAAAATTGGGGCGAATCCCCATTCTAATTGGAACACGCAGTGCAGCATTTCAAAGTTGACTCTTATTAATTTGCAATGCTTTTTATGGAGCGCAGCCAGAGCCAAATTTAGGCCTGAGCGCACAAATGCCCATGTGTGTGTGCATGTGTATGCACATATTGCATGCACATATTTTTTTACGTAGATTTTTATTTATTTGGTTTTTATTCTTTATAGACTATAAGCGTTACCACTGACAACACTGGAAATTTCTAGGCGCGCATACAACCAAACACGCACACACGCACGCATGCTCATACATACACACACAAAAGCTATTGGACATGACTTACATTCGTACATAACCTCAAAGAAAAAGAGCAATCGATTATGCACAATAAATTTGGAAGCTACTTTTTTGTCGTTCTTAATTAATAGCCAATAATGGCAATTGTCATAATCATGTGCTACGTTCGGTTACTTACGGTGTTGCACGCAGACTGTAGTCGTTGGCGAGGGTCTCGATGCCGCCGGATCTGGCTGCCGCTACGTAGCAGCCCTCGTTGCCGAAGTCGATGCCAATCACAGACATTTTCTCTAGTTTTGCCTGCCGAGTCGTTTGATTGATTTATTTGAACTGTGTACTTGGTTAGACTTTTTTGCCTAGACTTATGCTTTGTTTAATGGGGCGGCTTCCTCTTTTGCTTCAGCAACTGTAAGAGAAAACATAAAATTAGTTCAAATATCAGTAATATATACACACACGTCAAATATATTTCATAAATGACATATGATTCCAGAATTTCCATTCACATTAATTATGAATTTGTGATATTAGTGGGTTGTTGACTTGTGGAAAAAAAGTATCCAAATCGACGCCCACAGAATTATCCAGAGTATTTTATTGGTATTTCGTTGATATTATTTGTTGATCACATATATTTACGCACATTTATTGCAGATGATTTATTTGTAAACGCTTTTTGCTTATTTTAACAAAGTACAAACGCTTAAATCTTTGTACCGCGACCGACACGTTTTTTCAGCGTAATGAAAATTGATGCGGCGACGTCGACGTCGACTGAGAATGGTAGCGAAACTTCTCGAAAAATGTGTATCGCTCTACCGATGAATCGATATTTGTATACAAATATATCGCTTAACGTTTATGCGCGTTTTAAACGAACGAGAATACTCGATATAGGAACAGCACAATTTGTGATATTATTGTTCAACCACTTACAGGGCGTATTTAAAGATTTTAAACTGTATGACGCAAAATTCAAAACATTCTAGATAGCTTTCAACAGAAATTTTTATTACACATGTATATATGCATTGTCATTTTAGCTTAAAACCAAGTGCGCAAAACAAATTGTAAGTAGGAATGGTTGTCATCGATACAATACCGAAAATATTAATGACTAATAAACTTAGACTAGGTTGCATTTCTATGCAGCTCAGGAATAATTTTGAACACATTAAATAATTATGAGTGATTTACACATAAACATCAGAGTATTTTTTTTTAGGGAAATAAACCAGAAAGCGAAACATTAATTATGCTTTTACTTCGCTCTCTGCAAACTCTTTTAGATATGTACTAAGAAGGCATTAAGCCAATTCTATCGTTGTTCCGTTCCGTATGAAGTACGTTCGTTGAGGATGTGCCTGCGTCCGTAATCCGTGTATTGAAGGTAACGCGTTTCTAAGGTCACTAAGGTGCTAAACATGCTGAGTATAAATGTCTGTCTATAAACAGTATTCAACTGGGAATGTTTTTAGTAATTGGGTGGTGGTATCGAGGATACAATTTCAGGGGTTGCTATTCGAGTCTTTTCTTTTTCGATCGTGTAAATACTAAGCAGTCTTGCCGGTCCAACACACACTCGTTGTCATCCTTCGCCTCACAGTTGAGCCACCAGTCCCGAGGCGGATATATTATCTCCAGCGCCCGCTGTCTTTTTGGCCACCCGGCATACCAGTACGGGCGCCACGCAAATGTTCACTTCGATGCGTTGCAGATCTTTGCCAAATTGTATGAACTCTTGCCAGCAGGGAACCGGATTGCCGGCGCCCATGCGCATTCGTGGCGCTTGCTCCTGAGCCGATGTGGCAAAGCTGTCGTCAAGGACCATCAGAACTGACTCTGGATTAACCTGTTAATTACGTTTTGTTAGTGAGAAATGCGCAAAGTAAACTTAGCCAATATACTTCACTCACAAATTGGGATTTGCAGACGTAACGATGGGCTGTTAATGCCGCCTTGGCTGCTGCAGCACGTGTATTCTTCCACTTGGAATTGGTAATGGTCAGAATGGCCTGGTAGGCCAAGGTGTGCACGTGCATTCTGGAGACCATGCGACGTTGCGTGTCCGCCTGTCGCTGTGCATGATAATCCTCCAACAGACTGATGAACACCTGCCGCATCTGGTCCAGCGTATTGGCGATGCGTGGATTCCAATCGGTAGCCAGCGTTGTGCGTCCATGCTGTAGCACTTGACGCAGGTTCGACAGCTCCTGCTCGTTCATGCCCAGAGAGTCGACGTACGGCAGCACAAACTGTCGGAGTTGCTGCAGCAACTGCAACTCCACATAGCTGGCTAGCTCAAAATGATGCAGCGTGTCCTGCGGCTGGCTGGTCAGCTGTTTTTTCACCTGTTGCAAGCGCGCTTCACGAACGCCAGGATCAAACTTGAACATGTCCATCATTTGCAGTCCGCTGACAACTAGCAGCTGTGGATGGTATTGTTTTAATGCGTCCGTCAGCTGCTCCACAGACCTCAGATGCGGATTGTTTTTGTCATTGTGCAGAATGTAACGATTGGCGCGTGGTGCCTCATACGGACCCCATTTATCACCAGCCTTATATTCGAGAATTAAATGTATATCGTCATCGGGTATCTCATCGCCCGCCAGGCGTATCTCCCTGGGCAATAGAGGTCGCAATCTGAAAACATTACGGATTATCTACTGAAGCAATTTAGGTGCGCGTCAAAACATACTTTTTGGACATGTGCGCGCCCAGCAGAACATCTGCTCCTTCCATGACAAAACGCACCGCCATCAAGGGTGCATTGCCGCCCATATACCAGTGGATGCGTTCCTTGTCCATCACCTTCGCATTGGCTATCAACTGCTTGAACAGAGTGCCGTTGGCTATAACGCGTCTAAAAAGATTATAGATATTTATGAATGTATCTCTAGATATTAATTTTCTTAAGTGAATTCTCTTACTCTGCTGCGGCGCCGTTCTTGAAGTAATATGCAAATGATTGCAGCAGCTCATTTTCATTGTGCATATCGTTTGCCGCAAAATCTGGACTTACTTCGGGTACACGCATTTTGTAAAAGGTCTCCAAAAACTCGGTCGCATTAATTTGGAGATCTGTACAAGCGCCATAACCAACGGCAATCTTGGGTGCCGGCTCAAAGGCGGATCTCTTGAGGCTGCTCTCTATGGCTAGCAGAGCAGTTAGGAGTGCGGTTGTCTTGTTGAGCGCTTGCAGCGACAGAAACGCCTGCCAGATTATTGATATAAATGCTGTAAACACTGAGCAGCTGGTTATCCAGCCCATGTATCGCAGAGCACCCATTTTTCTTGTGTTTTATTTGTTCTTCTTGTTGATTTGCCGGCTGCTGCGTCTGGGCTGTCGTTCTGAATGTTCTATTGGCTGCTGCGTCTGTGATGATGTGGCGGCTGCAGCAGTTTTCTGCTGAACGGCTGCGGCTGTTATCAACTCAAGTATTCTATGTATTGTTACAAGTTTCAAGTTCGGTTTTATTAAAAGATAACGTCACAACTCCCATTTGCCGACAGCCAGCAGCACTACCCAAATATCGATGTATCGATGTTTTTATAGATGAACTGCTTGTAAGAATAGCAGGTCTGCTCCAATGAACTTGTTAAATTATCGATTAAATATACGAGCGCAATTTGAAATTTTTATTTGATAGTTTTAGCTATGCAACTGAACTATGCCAAATTACTATTTTTCACCGAATAGATTTGTTTCTCACTTTTGTCTGAAAAATAAACCTTTGCCTTCTTTTAACATTTGTAAGCTCTAGGTTTAAATTTGGTTTTTTACACTATAGTAAATTGAAAGTTATTTTTGAAAATATTTTTGTATACATTCTTTTTATGTTTATTTTTGATAATAAGGTAGAATATCTGCTTGCAAATTTTAATTAATGCAGACCTAAGATCAGACTATATACATTTTAGAGACAAACATTTTGCGTTCTACTTAAAAATTACCTTTTTGGTAAGTAATAAGTCAGTAAAAAATTAATGTTCTGGTTGGAAACTGGTTTGGATCGAAACCGGTATACAACATTGTTTTTTGGAAATTTAAGAAGGATGCTAGTGGTAAAATTGTATAGTTGCCCCTCGTTTTTTTTTGTTTTTGAGGAAGTTCTTTGAAACTTGCTTGTCAAGTCAAGACTTAATATTTACCGTTATTGTGACGGTTTCAAGATATTGTTGACATTCCCCCATGAAATGGGCGCGTTCAGTTTTCCTTCCGCCGAGGCATTAATCAGATAGCTCCTTTAATAAAAGCCTGGGGGTTCTTCCACTGTATACACTAAATATAATTGATATACGCTCTTCACTAACCGTTTTTAATGATTTTTATAGTACTTGAGTACGTCATCATCACTCGGTTCGTTTACATGGTGATGCCACAGGCGTCGTCATGTCATTTAAGGCGGTTCCTTCTTGTTTACTGGCGTTGTTAAAATTTTAAAACAAGTTGTTGCGTCTTCGTTGTTTCGCTTTAATTGCTTCGTGCCGTTATTTTTATGTATTATTATATGATATTGAGACAAGGTTATCCAATGGATTGTTTGTAGAGGAAGTGGAAGTGTTTGTCAAGACGAGGGTGTCTGTCTGACAATGATGATATATGCAAGCTCTTTTGGAGCATTTGTTAAGCATTGAGGATAGGGATATTAATAACGAACATACATTTGATATATCGCAAGCTAAAGATTATTAACAACAAAGCTTATAATTATTTTATTTATTTATATATATATTTTTTTTTTTGTATACATTAGACCTTTTTGACAAGTGGATTCCAAGTGCGCAAGTTCGCGGTCCAAAGGTCCATCAAGTATTTTTTATTAGCATTTCTAGTGATAAAATCAACAAATGCCAATTAGAGACTGTTAAATTTATGAGTCTGCGACTTTCTGTCTCTATTTATAATGTAGTTGACGGCGCACGTACACCGCATGTGTCCAGTTTAAATGCGTGTATTTATTCCCGGCCCAACATTTTTATATGGCCGAAGATAAATCCCAAAAGAGTCGGTGAGTTGTAGGTCTCGTTTCCTTTTGCATGCAGCTCAGACTTTACGCGTGCCTCTTTGGGCATCGAAAACCGCTTTTCAGCACTTCGTAACGTTGCCCTCCGGCTTTGGAGCTGCCCAGCGATAAGCACGTCTGGCAAGTGGAACGCCGTTGGTTCTGTCTCGAAACTATTTTTAACAGCTGAACGAAAGTGAATTTCAGAATTAACGTTTCACAGACGACACGCCAACCGGCTCGGCGTTTTAGTGTGAGTGTGTGAATCGGAGACAGCCACTTCTGATATAATATACCGCGTATATTAAATTGCGATGGGGTATACTGAAGTTGGAGGCGCGCCAGATCAAGTCAAGAGTTAAAAATCTATAATCATATTTAGGCATAATAAATAACCAATTTTATTCTTTGAATGTCTCATAATCGTAATTTGACTTAATTCTTGATTTTATGATCATGAGATCATAAGAAAACTCAATTTGATAACTTTCTACTAGTTCTTTAGACTCACTTTAAATAAATTAAATATATTCAAAGTGGTTCGCAAAATTGAGTAGAGGATATCTCAAAGTCGAAGACGCTGTCCATCTCAATTCGTACTTAATTTGTATTGTATTTTGTTCTTTTTACGTGTTTCGTATACTCGTACGGATTTTGCTGTTTTTTTGTTTTGTTTTTGTTTTAGTTGTTTTCCATATTATTCTATGCGTACTACGTTGTCCGGGGGCTACCCATATAAAATCAACATAATCAGAAATTCTACCGAGCAGTTGATTCTATGCGTTCAACAGAGCCGGACGCGCTGCCTTCTGGGGCGACAAATAAATAATATATACGATAAATTTAGAAATTTAAATTACGGTTGTTTTTTTTTTAATGTAATTGTGCAATTCATTTGTTAGTTGCAAGATTTACCGGTGAAGTAATCGAATCGAATAAGAGATTAATATTTTAGCTGTGTTATCAAAAGCTCTTCGGTAAATTGTGATCAATTTAAAGGTAATCAAGTTTCGCATTTAAAGTTAATTTGAGTTAAGCAAATTGTGCGTTTTGTGATTGCGATTGCATCTTTGTTTTGTTTTGGTTTGTGGCGCGTTCGTTTCCTAAGTCTTTTGTTTGAGGTCTGTGCATTATGCGAAAAGGAAACAAAATCTATATGAATCTTGATCACAACTGGATTTAGCACGCGTATTCAGTTCAATGCTTCGGCACTTCCGCCTGCCAACTTATTAAAAACTAAAAAAAACTAATAGGTACAAAATGTTTTCAAATATCGATCGTTCTTTCGTTCGCCAAAAGCGTCGCAAAAATCAGACCGGATCGGAGTATTTAACTGACTGTGTGCCTTTTGTCTTAGCATATGCTTAATTTAATCGTGAAACTCACTTTTCTGAGGTATTCTTTTGTCGAGAATGTGTTCTAAAACATTGCCCAAAACATTTCAATGCCAACAGCTAATGAACCCAGCATTGTTGTATGGGATAATTATCCCAACTGCGACCTAATGAGTAAAATATGTGTCTTAAAAGCTGGTCAGAATCACTGGTATTTTGTACGAAATGTGTTTTTTTTTTATTTTTTAATTTTTTTTTTTTTTTAAGAAAATTAGCATAGTATTTTTAATGGTAGATGCTAAATTTGGCCAGCCAAGCTGACTAAGCAATAACTTAATGCCGTCGGAAAACCAAAACAAAACAAGCATCGAAAGGTGAATAAACTAACAAAAGCTTTGTCGTCTGTGTAACGAAACATCTTCGGAGAACTGGTTCAGTGTCGAGGACGTCACCAACGTTGATATGAGTCTCGCACAATAAACTCACATTCCTTTTCAGGTGTACAGCGTGATGGGCAACACGTCATTAAAGCAACTGTCACTTTTCCTGCTGCTGCTGCTGGGCTCGTTGGGGCGCGTGACGTCACAGCGCACGTCACTGGATGTGGCCTTGAGGAATGCCTATCGACCACTGCGACTGCTGGGCCTGGCCTTTACCGGTCGCTCCGGCGATGAGGGCAACGTGCAACGCGTCCGCAACGCCGGCGTAGGTCATGAGTACCTGCAGCCTGGCACAACCATATTAATCTCGCATTTATATTTATTGACAGAAAACCCAAAACTCCAATCCGCGCACGCGCGCCCTGCTGCAATTCTGCGATGCGGAACATGGACCTGGACGACGGAGTGCGGAGCGTCCGGTGAGCGTGCATCGTCTGCGACCGGGCGATATCGATATCATTGGTGCCATGGGTGACTCTCTGACCGCTGGCAATGGCGTTTTTGCCACCAACCTGGGCCATGTCACCGTTGAGAATCGCGGCGTCTCTTGGTCAATTGGCGGACAATACAATTGGCGCAAATATCTCACGTTGCCCAACATACTCAAGGAATTCAATCCCAATTTATATGGCTATTCCCTGAAGGATGGACTCTCCACCGATCGCACGTCGCGCTTCAATGTTGCCGAGCTGGCGGCCATGTCCCGGGACATGCCCTATATGGCCAAGGTGCTGGTGAAGCGCATGCAGCGCGATCCCAATGTGAATATGACCAGCGACTGGAAGCTGATCACCCTCTTCATAGGCAACAACGATTTCTGTGCCGACATCTGCTACTATCCGCAGCCAGAGCTGACGGTTTCGATGCACGAACGGAACATGCTGAAGACCTACCGCTATCTGAGGGATAATGTGCCGCGCCTGATGCTCAACGTGGTGCCGGCGCCCAATTTGCGTTTCCTCACCAATCTGACCGGCTTGCCGCCAATCTGCCAGAGCACCCTGCACTTCGAGTGTCCGTGCTTGGTGGGCCAGCAAAAGCAGCAACTGGATTATTACGAGCGCATCATGAAACATTGGATAGCCAAGGACTTTCAGATTGCCAACTTGGATGAGTTTAATTCAGAGGTGGGCGCAACTATTCGTCCAGCCTGTAGCTGCCGATAATCCGCTCTGTTTGCATTTTTCAGACGTTCACCATCAATGTGCAAACTTTCTCCCAGTTCGATGACTTTCCGCGGACGCGTTCTGGGCTGACAGACACGCGTTTCTTCTCCGAGGATTGCTTTCATTTGAGCCAGCGCGGACAGGCCTCTGCGGCGAATGCCATTTGGAATAACATGCTGGAGAAGCCGGGCGAGAAAAGCGGCTTTAGCGCACATCTCTTCGAGAAGTTCAACTGCCCCACCGAGGAGCATCCGTTTCTGTTCACCCGCGAGAACAGTCGCACCGATTTTGTCATCTAGTCGTCAATTGCCTTCCACTTTTGCATACGTATGCCTAACACCCTGTGATATGTCGCCTAAGTTTCCTCCTCCATGTATTTGTATTACCCATTTACGCTTTGATAAATATACGCTAAGGTATTAGAGAACTTCACGACTTGCCTAATCACTAAGTCAAACGAAGCGCGCATAAACGATCAGCAGGTTGGCATGGAAATATTCGCTAGCTGATTCCCATATCAACGGCTGAAATGGAATGCGCGTGTCTTACATACAGTTACATTTACTCCATAATAATTAGCCAATAGGGTTACTCACAAATCGCCTAATCAAAAATATGCCAGTTAAAAGCTTGATTTGATTTAAAAATAGTTTATATCTTAAACCGATAAAATAATAATCAAAAAACATTTGTTTATATGTATATTTGAATATTAAATTTTTTATATATAATATTAAAAACTTTTAGGCAGATTAATTTGCTGTTAACGGATTTACTGAAACACCCTTTTACAACTTGAACAACGGTCGTGTGCCGAAATGCTCCCAACTTGGGTGGTAATAAAACTTGTTACAAATTTATTTATTTCGGTTCACCACAGGGAACACAAAAACAAAAAAAAAAACAGCTCATAAAATAGTCAGATTTTAATATGTAGACGTTGCCGCGGAACGTGTTTTTGTGGCTAATAGCCGCCAATTCATGCGATGATCAACGGTTTCGCATGCAAGTGCCAAAAGGTAAATGAAATAAAAACATCAATTACGTTATTTTGTGAGTGTGTTTTTATTTTTTTTGTTGCTTTTGTTAACTTTTAGAGCTGATCGCAGCACTTTGTGAAAACGGCCTGCCCCCTCTCTCAGTAATACTTATGATAATAGCTGCCGGCTATCCGTGTAATTCGGTCAGTGTTAAGGTTAATGCCAACGTTGCGACATCGCGACTTTCGCTTGACTTTGAACTTGGGTGAAGCTGAACGCACACATTTTATCGCAGCATAATGCACATTAACCGTTTTAAGTCATTTCGATTAGCTTTTTCTATCAGCTTTGAGTCGATTTCTGTTTTTGTTTTGCGCTTAACATCCGCGCATGGCCAACTTGTTTCTCAAGTTCTCGACTATTTAAGCTATATCAAAGTCAGCTGCAATTTCGCTTTGAATTGGGGTTAGTGCATATGAAAAAAATATATACTCTCCACCTCTTGCTACGGTTCCATTGATATATTGCCAACTTAACTTAACATCAGGTTCCGAATTTTTTCTAAATATTTTGTATATATTAATGCTTAATTTTCAACAAAATATATTAAATGCGATACTTTTATGTTACACACAAAAATAACAAAAATCAACACGTTTAAGAAATAATTTGAATAAATATGTTTATTTTAATTTAATTCAAAAACGTTTTCAAGAAATGTACTGCTAGCGTCACCTGTTGAGTAATTGTCATACTAAATTTCTGCTGCCAGTGTATACCTACGAATATACATAAAATAACCACAGTTTCCCAACATTCCGATAGATGGAGCTACATAATGATTTGCGTGCAGCTCAAAATCATGAAGCTAGCATATTGCGAAAAGTTTTATAAATCTATGCAATAAATTAATGCTTCAATAAATAATAATAAAAATATTTTTTTTTTTTAACTTACTGTGTATTATAAAAAAAAATCATTGAAAAAATAATTGCTGTCATGCCCTTGCTAAAAGTGTGAATATCAGAAAACTATATCATTTATAACTATTACTTTCTCTGCATTTATTCAAGAAGCATTAGCTTACCAATTCTGACACTTGTAATAATAACAATAAAAGATTTTCTGTGCACTTCAACATTGAAAGGTCTTTAGCAATAACATTGAAAATCAAATTTGCGCAAAGAGTTTCGAGTTTTCTGCTGCATTCAGCGCAAAAGTGAAAACCACAACAAAACGGTTGATAGTGAGGCGAAATGAACTTTTCTGCTTACCATGCAGCGGCTGGCAATGTTATAAATTCTCAAAACCACTGGCAAGAGCTGAGCATTTCCACAAAATACGCCAGTCTCTCGAGAGTTCACATCATGGCAGACAGCAGGCAAATTCAGGCAGCCGCAATTGTTTTATTGTTGGGTAAGTCCGCGCAATTTTCCAAGCCGTTTGTCTTGTATATTCTATAAAACAAGTACGCAGCTTTGCGGCATTCTTGTGCCACGCCCTATGGATCGGCTGGCAATGAAATTGACGTTGATGGCAACAACCAGGGCATCGGGGGAGGCGGCGCCAATCAACGATCCGTTGACTATCACACAGTTGTCGGCCACTTCAAGGACTTCTTTATGTATCTGCCGGTAATGATGACCACCCTCAAAGAAACCATGTCCGGATTTCCCAAGTTTGCCGAAGGCGTACGCATATTAACTACCGGCAAGGGGCGGGTCGACGGCGAGGAATGCAAGTGCAGCCAAAACAGTTTGGCAACTGGAGCCAGCAGTGAGGTGCTGGAGAACAGCAGTCGTTTTGGTTGACCCGAATCAGGATATTTAGCTGTATATAGTTAATGTAAATACCGATTACTACCTAGTGCCAGATACAATAAATTATATATTTACTTATTTACTTTTATATTATTATTA
>SCDT01002050.1:0-13822 GCA_004143765.1 Drosophila melanica | reverse complement strand
CCAAGTTAAGCAATGAGAAATCGCACCTGACTTCCCTCGCACATTGCCCAATCGAAACCGAAAATCAGAGCAAGCCTTTTTCAAAACTTGAAAAGGCGCTAACTAGCCGCATTCAGTGAACGTGCCAACAGCCCCATTGTTGGCCCTGATTAGCCGCAGCTTTCAAGTGCTTTCTTTCTCTCTGTGTGTTCTGGCAACGGGGAGGAGGAACCAACAAGCAAACAAGCAAGAATCCTTCGTTGTTGTTCTTCTTGGCCAACACTGGGAAAGCGGTGGAAAATTATGAAATTTGTTTTAAAGGCGCGTGACAAGTTGATCATAATTTCGGCACATTGTTAGTCCCCAAAAGCCCAAACAGCAAAGCAACTTTGCTTTTATTATTTCCTGCTGAGACAACAAATTTTGCTGCTTTCACGTTGATTTGGCTTTAACAAAGTGGCTAACTTAAAATATGGAATTTTATTGAATCATTTAAACACATTGCTTGAATTATTCAAATATTTACTGAATTCCATTTTGTACTTTATTTAATTAAAATTCCTAACAGCATCAATTTAAAAGTTCTTTGATGTTTCCTTGTTTTGTTTATTATTTTATAAACTTTTTGCTTTAAACAATTGCGTTTTTGTGAACTAATTTGTATATGCATTTCGCGTAGCCAACCACATTTTGTGAGTAGGTTTTTTCACATTTTTACTTTTTCTTTCTTAGATAATTTCTGTTGTTGTTGTTGTATTCAGCGAACAATTGCGAGAAATTCTTGACACATTTTTTTGCTATTGTTGTCGATGTTGCGGTCGTGTAAAAGTCAACGGTTATGGGCGAATAAAATGCGGCATTGGTATCCCCTCCCCCGGGGTGCGCCTTGGTATCCGTAGCACACTTGTGCAACACTGTGCTACAAATCCGATTACGTATACGCAGCATGTGACAGCCACGTTGACCGTTTTGTACACAGAGTACAACAAAACTAAATAAAAAAAAACAGGAGGAGGGGTTGGCTATATAACAAAGGGGTTGTTGCACGATTTGGAGCGTGGAGGCCGCTGTCCGGTGTAATTCTCGGCAGCGCCCACATAGAGACACTCGCGTCCCTTCGCATGTCCGGCTGGGATTCTGGACATGCCACGCATAATTTTGGCGAACGCACATAACACATAACTGGGCGTGGCAGCTGCGCGCGTCTATCTGTGTGTGTGTTTGTGTGAGTCACGTGCTATTGTTGAATTTCATTTGCGGCGCTTTTCACCAACTTTCATATAAAAAACTGGGCAGCAAACAAAAAAAAAGAGAAAAACATCAACTTGAGCGTGTGCTAAGTAAATCGCGTTAGCGGCTTGTTGAACGCTCTCAGCTCTTCTCACGGCATACTTAAAGTCCAAGCCCAGCCACAGCCGTAGCATCCATCGAGTCCGTTTTCCGTCTTTCGTCTGCCGTCCCCTTCTCCCCCACCGCCATAGATCACATTTTGCATTTACTTCAGTTGAGCTTTATAAAAATGTTGTAAACAAAGCTGTCAGCCGGGGGACGTCTATTAAGTCAACAACGGCGAAGGCGCCAAAGGGCATCAGGGGGCGAGGCGGGGCGGGGCAGGGCGAGTTATCTGCAGCATTGTAATATGCGCCGGGCATTTATAAGCAATTTATTGAATATGTTAAGCCAGCTGACTGCTGACTGCGTTTTTATGTAATCGGAGCTGACGCGACTTGTTGAACAGATGCGAACAGTAACAGCTTAACGAAGCGCATCAGGCTTAAAGCAATATAGACAGGAGAGTAAATAAGGTAAAGAAATTGCTTAATAAAGTACAGTTAAAATGTTTTCAACATATACAAATTTAAGCTATTTGCTGAATTTCGTCAAACTAGAATAAATAGTAAATAATTATTATTCAATTTTTATTTATAGCTATTTCAGCTTTATTTAGCTATTTAGCTTTGTGTACTTGAAAATTGTGTAACTCAAAAAACAGACAAAATTCTTTACGCACGGGAAAACTAATTAATTCAGAAAAGTTTCCCCTTTATAATAAGAAAGATAAACAAACATCTGAAGAACTTTGTTGACAGGCACATCGCATTGAATTCCATTTAGTTTGAGGATGAATTCAGTAAATTTTAATTAATTTCAGGAAAATCTTTAAAAATTCGACAATTTAATTTCAAAATAAATGAAAAATAGTTTCTCTCAAATTGTTTTCTAGGATGTTTTACAAACAATATTTTCTTAACAAATGTGTTTTTAACTTCCATTTAAAAATGCGAAGAAAACTGAGTGCTTTGCAGTCCGCTCGACACAGTTCATTAGGAAAATTCGCAGAATGGTATCCATTAAATACTTGTATGTAATGCTGTTCTCAGCCTTGCTGACACCGCAAAGGGATCGTTTAAACTGGCAAAATCTTATGGCCAAAACACTAGCCAAACAGTTGGCAAGCAAAACCGCCAAGAGCAAATAAAAGACCACAAAAGTAAACCGTATACGTGCACCCCCTCTCCAAATTGGAGTCTGCCGCTTATCGTGAATGTTATTTACGAACTTGCGAGCAGGCAAATTAATTGAAATGTCCTAGTTGATGGGGCGAGCGGGGGCGGGGGGAGGGTTAGCGGTTGCCATTTGGCGCTCAAATTAATTTGCTGGCAACAAATTTGCTTGAAAATTGCCAAGCAAATTATTCTTTCTTTTCGTTTTAGTTTTTCGTGTTGCGTGCTAAACTTTTTGGCGCTTTGCTGCACTATTGAGTGTTAAGTAATTTGTTTTTTTTTTTTTGTTTTTCTTCTTTTTCTTCATCTTCATCTTATTATTTTTATTTGTTTGTTGATTGGGGTCTTTGTTTCATTCGGTTGGTAATCTTGGCAGACAGGTGAAAATTTCTGGGTAATTGGGTGCGGAAGCTTTTCACGTTTCACCTCACAAAAGGGTGCTGCCAACTGGCGCTAAAGTCATTTGCATAATTTCCAGCAAACATAAGGAGCTAAACCGCTCAACCCAAATCAGCTGCAATTAACGTGAATGGAAATGAATACTTGCAAGATTGGGCATTTCTTTTAACAGCTCGCTGCTGCTTGTTGCTTGTTGCTAATGCGTTTCATTTCCCAGCAATTTCACAATTTCCACTTTAAATTAGAAGCACATTTTTCATACTATATTTACTGTACTTATATAAATGTTATACTCGAATTATCTGGTTCATCATTTATGGAAATAAGTTCTCTATAACATCGAAGAGAATTTGGTCTCATGCATGGATTATGAGTGCCATTATTTTGCGGTGTGGCAATCTCATTAACCCTTTTGTGGCAGCGACGGCTTTTCGCAATCATGGATCCAATTTCGCACAGTAACTTTAATTATTCATCCTTAAATTTCGCTTCAACTTGCCAAAACTCGTTACCCCGCCTCCCACTCTATTTGGTGTCCGCTCCTGTTCTCAGATTCTTGCGTTGTCTTCCCCAAAAAAAAAAGAAAAAAAGAAAAGAAAAAACTTTGCTGGTCATGCAGCCCCACAAAGCGGCGGCCGCAAGATAAACGTTAAACAAACTTTATGCAAGCGAAGCAAACGAAAAAAAAGAAAGAAGATTCCGAAATGGAAGCTGATAATTTGCCTTCGCTTTTTAAATAAAATATAAATCAAGCCACGTGCTAGCGCCAGAAACGAGAAATCGGACGACGGAGTGGGGAGAGAAACGAGGCAGCGGGCAACTCGCTTACGGTTTGTCAAGCAATAAGTCAACCAGTCAACCAGTCAGTCAGTCAGTCAGTCAGTCAACCAGTCAGTCAGTCAGCCAGGTTTGGCTTATTTGTTTGTGCCCGAAGCCGTGTTGATGGGCCGACAGTTCGTTAAGAGAGCTTTGCGAGAGCTCAGCTCGGTGTTGTCCATGCGAATTTAAGTTTTAAGTCCGAGCGCACGCTGCGTATGCTTGATAAATTAAAATACAGTAAATAGCGCGTATACGCAACAGCGAAATGCATTTAAACACAAGAATCACAATTAATTCAATGCGGCTTTTATTTTGATATTTTTATTTGGCATCTAAATTATTTATATTTTAGCAATCGTTTTAAAGAACCACTCAAATTTAATTGAATTTCTTTTCAATAATCTCACATCAGCGATATACACTGTATATATTCGGTGTGAGCTGATGTGTTAATTAGTGTGACTTTTGTGGGCTGTGGCCACGTCGGCAGTTCGGGTCCAGGTCCAGATAAGGTAATGGTTTGAGGGCAGCCTTGACGACTGCCTGGCAAGCAATTTGGCTTTGTGCTCTGCATATTGTCGACTCATTAAAAATCAGCGCGTTGCTGCCAACCGCACAAAAAACAAGCCACGACACAGTCATTTTCATAATCAAACAAACTGAAAATCATACAGCACAAAACACAAGGACAGTGGGTGTCGATGGGCGCCCGAGCAGGGACCGCAGAGTCAGCCACGTCAATTGCATTAGAAATTGCATTTAATGAGCGAGACAGTCGCGCAAGTGGCGAGAGTCAGAGACACAGCAGCTGCTGCTGCCAGCATCAGGCAAATGGCTTAGAAAATGGCGACACTGAGTCGACCAAAATGGCGCCCAACGTGGGACGCGAAACGTGGCCCAGAATTGAGAACAATTGAGAACATTTACATGTATTTCAGTCTATCACAGTTTGATAGTCGCGTAAATAATCCATCCTGTTCCGTTGAATGGGCTGTCATAGTTACATTTGCAATTAATTATCCTCTTACCCAGGTGACATTTTCGGTTTCAGCTTAGTTGCCAAAACAATGGAATACAATTTGAAAGCCAGCCCGATTTGCTGCACAATTTGTGCATAATAATTGAACAGCATTTTGAATTATGTGCTGTGAACATTGTTTAGATTACAGCTGATGGAATCTTTGGTAGGCTAATAACTCATTTTCAATCAATTGAGGCAAATTAATGCATTATTTTATAATTAATTGAAATTTGCAAAATTATCAAGGCGTGATCGGTTACTGCAAATATGTCTATGTAAAATACAGCATCTATTTAAATTTAAATTTTTACATTTACTTTTCTTGTCATGTTTTCTAAATGTTTGCAATTTTGACTTACGCACTCGATGCTCATCCGTCAGACGAGCATCCTTTTGAGACCCGCCAGCTGGGATCTTAAGCCACTGATAACAGCGGGATTTGAACTCAATTGACGCACAAGAAATGGTCACAGCTCAAGTGTCCAATTGTAAGGGCTAAAAAAGTGAATGATTACTTAATGCGGCCACTGTTGACAATGATGAGCCGCAACAACAACAGCAGACACAGGACAACCCCAGCCTGGTTTACATGTCGTCTCTGCTACAACCTACCGTTACGTTGTTGTTGTTGTTTTTTTTATGGCTCCATGGTAATTTAGATACTTCAGTTAGCTCACATACTCGTAAACACACGCCTCGGCGAACAAGGATTCTTACGGCCAAGGACCTGAGTTTGTTTTTTTTTTCTTTTGCCTGCTTCAGTTGTTGGATCGGCCACCAGGGTAACATTAATTTCGCGCTGTGGCAATTGGCATATAAATTTAATGCGATTGCCATTTTATACCCTTTGGCTTATGCCCAAGGGTTGCTTTGGCCCAATTTATTTATAAAGTTTTCTAAAATTCAAACTTCTTTTTTAGAAATGATTGCATAAGAGCTGTCGTTTGTTTACAGGGTATCTCGCAGTCCAGCAGCCAGTTGGGTTGTGGTTTGCCTGGCGCAATTTGCATATAAAATGTGTCTAAATATGCAAATTTGCAGCTCTTTCAACAACAGGAAATTTCAAATATGTAATATTTTCCGAGCTAACGACATGTGCGTCTATTCTTAGACACATGTTAATATGGCCAAAAAGGAAAAATTAACATTCATTGAAAAGTATGTGCTTTATTTTTCAAAATATATTTTTATTGCTTTTGCTGCTCTATTTTAATTAAATCCATTCACATTCTCACTTCAATTTCCATTGAAATTTTCTAATCGCTTTCGTTTCACTGCCAGACATTCGCACAGTTCACTGCAGCTAAATTGATTTGCCGGCAAACAATGCGACGCCAAATGTCAAAAGCTTCGTTCAGCACAAATTAAAAACTAAATGCAATTTTCATGTCATATTTGCAGCATTTAAATTTGCGCTCGTTCATTATGCAATTGCTCTAATTGAATTCCAATCGAACAGAATTGACAACAGCAGCAGCTGGCATTGTGAATGTGCAGTGTCCGATTGAACTCAATATTTCCTCTCAAGTTATTTATTTGAATGAGTTCTTTTTCACACAGCTGTTGTGCATCTACTATTATTATTGCGTATACGCACCGTTTGCTAATTACATAAAACTTGCTGGCAACAAAAACTTTAACCAGAACTTGCAACGGCGCATTATCGCATTCATCGAACTGCAAACTTGTTTCTGCCACAAACTGTGCTGCATGCCACCTTATCAACTGGTTGCCTAGCAAAGTTTTGCGTTTTTCTTGAGTCCCAGTTGACTCGCGTTCACCTATACATATATATATATATATATATGTTTTAATACTTACTGACAAGCCGAAGACAGCTGTCAACCACAATCAGAACTCAGAATTTGCCAACGTTGAATTCACTTGTCCCTTTTCAATTACAGATTGATTCAACAGAATTGTTCAACAATAAAATATACAAAAAATACCGAAATAAAATACACAAAATATACAGTTAAGCAAAGCGTCTGTCGAAATAAAAGCATAACTTAGCAGCATCATCATACCATACGGGGAGACTCAAAGCAACATCGGGTTTAGTATTCTTCTGTGGGATTTAAACGTTGGGATTTCAAATAAAACACAAGCAACATTTTTGTTAGTTTTTTTGTAAGTTTTTTGTTTTTTTTTTTATAGAGAGGGTAGTTTTTCTCCGCTAAGGATTTTCAAAGTTTACTTTTATTTAGAGAAGTTCCTTTAATGATAATCATACTTATGGTTTTGTTTTTGTTTTTGTTTTTGTTTTCTGTTTGCCTTTTGTTTTTAGAAGTTTTTTGTTTGTTAAATAGTTGTTGTTTAACAGCTAAATACATGTTTTTATATCATAATATTTGAGTTTTGTTTCGATTATTACTTATTTTGGTTTCTGTTCTTTCTGGTAAATGTTTTTTTGACGTTTGGTGTAATGTTTTGTTATTTGTTTTTGCTGCGTTAAAATTCACTTACTAGCTAGGTTTTTAATTATTTTTCATTTTGTTTTCTAAATTATAATTGTTTTTTTGATATTTGGTTTCTGGTTCAGCCAGGGATGTTGTGCGGCACCGTGTTGTTTTTTTTTGTCATTCGAGTTCGCATTTCGACAAGTTTAAGAATCAATCATTTTTCTAAAATTAATCATTAATCTATATGTCCATATATCTTAATAGTTACCGTGACTTAAATACCTAAATTGTAACAATAAGTTTTTTTTTTTTATATTTTTTTAATTGTAACTTTTACACACATTTAAGCAATACACGTATTAATATTTCGTTATATAATCGTATGTCCAGATAATAATATATATATTTACTTATATTGAGTTTAAACGCTTTGAATGAACTTTAACACCAACTTACGAGCTAGAGAATCGATTACTATATAAGTATATAATTTAAGTGTTCGTTTTGACTCGGGCGCACCAATTTTTGGCACATGCTGTACTTTTTTCTTTTGCCGTGTTTCGTTCGTTTTGCAACACTGCCAACGGTCATCAACTTAGTAGCTAGATTAATTGAGTTTTGCTTTTGTTTTTTATAACATGCACATTTCTTCATCAATCAATGATTAGTTATGTAATGTGAATAAATATTCCAATATATACGTATTATATAATTGTGTATATATGTGTATATATTATTATTATTATTAAATATAGTTTAATTGTAACATTTATAAATTGTATATATTTATTATAACTTTGGAAAAATCACTAAAATGTATATTGAATATATATCGTGTTATTTAACTTTCCATTAACATTCCACATCTCATATGACCCTCAACATTAAATTTTATTTATATTTTTTTGTGGATTTTCTAATTAGAAAACGATTTTGAATAAACGCTTTGTTGTCGATTAAATATTGAGAAAGTGCGTGTACTTTGAGCAAGCCTTGTGCCACAACGAGAGCCCAGCCAACAACGATCGAGAAAGTATGACATCGCATTGGGAGACTTCTCAAATACTTCAATACCCTTCAATCCAACGGGGCCAACTGCTCAATTTTGGTGGCACCCTCACACCCGTTTCGGCCGGACTCCTTGCCGGCCTACTCGGCGTGCTTAGTGCGCTCTTGAGCAGCGGCCACGCTGGACTCATGGAAACCGTCACGAAAACATTTGCGGAAACATCGATTGTCTGGGCAGACTGTGTGGCGCAATTGGAGTGCTGAAAGCGGGCGACACACTACTTACAATAAATACATTTATAATTTAGCTTGAACTTTATGCTTTGATTACGACTGTTCCTTTTACAGCCACGCAACGGCTGGCATTTGAGACACGGCGCTGTCTGGCAACGCTGCGTGTTCCACATGCCAATCGTTTCCATGCCTGCGAGCCGCGTCAACAATGTTTGATTGCTTGACTGGGCTCTGATCTTTTGATTATACTATTCCATCGTTTCGCTTTCAATTCGTAACTTTATGTAATTGTTTTCAATTTAATTTATATTCTGTAACCACCAATACCTTAATTAATTTATTTACGTGTGTTCTATTTGAAGATTTAAAGTGCAGCTTGGTTCACGCCTTGTAGCTGGCTGCTACTTTGTGCTATTGACGCTGAGCGCGTTCCATTTCATGTCCAAATATTTCTCTATTATCTGTTCGATTCGTGTATTGTGTGTAATTCCCTAGATCTTGTTATTAGATTACTGCACTACGTTTATTCCACTTTGTTGCTTACTGCTACGTTGGGTTTGGTTTTTGTAGGGGGTGTTTTATTTTGTTCTCTCGGTTTTCTCGGTTTTCTGACTTTGCTCCATTCCGCTGTTCCGTTTTCTGGCGTTCCTCGCTCGGGCAGCCTGTTGCTTAATTTATGGTAGTTCTTCAGCTACTCGCACTTTTGCTTCTGCTTCACAAATAACTTTGTTGTAGTTCTGCTGCTCTTATTATTAAACGGTTTTTAAGTTTTGCAAGTTTTTGTTTTTTTTTTTTGCGCGACTTATTTTTAATTAAATGTACGCTCTTTTTTTTTTGTTTTCTTTTCAATTTGCTACTTTTGTTTTCACTTTAAGGTGAAATGTGCTTGGTTGTGGCTAAATTTACTGTTAGATGTGTTTTTCTTTTTATGTTTTGGTAACCTCATTTTTGACGAGTGTATTTTGTGTTGTTGTATTGTTTCGTGTGTTCTGTTGTTGTCTTTTAACTTTCTGCTAAAATTATAACACTAATTATTTTTAAACGAAATCATAGGCGTAACTTAGACTTTGATTAAACGTAAACCGATTTCAAGATCTTGTACATAGCATATATATACGTATATATACTTTTGTATTTGCTCTGAACAGCGTCTAATTTTCAGCGCTGCGTTCGCCGCACGCACTTTCAATATAGTATACTATATATATATAACTGTTAATTAATGTATAATCCCGAAAATCAGCTTCTCAAGTCCATTTGAAGTTTATATAATAATACATATAAAGTTTAAGCTGACTTCGCTACGGTTTCTCGACTGCTTCTCTAAAATATTCGATTTGATTTTTACTAAGTGGGTTTCAACTATTTGCCATATTTGTTTTTGTTTTAGTTTATCGCACTACATTAATCGTTATCGAGTGTAATCGAAGTGTATTCTTTGTGTGTTTCTTGTTGTGTTCTGCGTATATAATAATATCTGACTAGTTAATAATGATAAACATAGCGTTTAAACTAAATAAATATTATCATCGAGTAACTACAGCGTCTGCCTTTCGTTTAAATAGTTTCGTTTGCCTAAACATATATTTTTGTTTATATGTATGTATTGTTTATAAAATCATATGCATATTCATATAAGTATGTATCATAATATTTAAGTATATCTTTTTTAATCGAAAACCATACGTAAAATTGTCTATCGGTTTGCGTTTGCCTTTGCCTTTGCTTTTGCTTAAGCTTTAAAGAAATCACTACACAAAATATGTGTTCTTTTTTTGTTTTTCTAAGTTCATTAAAATATTGTTGTATTTCTAAATTGGAACTAAGTTTCTTCTTTTCTTCTGTTTTTGTTTTTTTAGCAGCTTTTTTACGTCAAAAAATTTATCTCAAAATCGTTTATAAATTGTTTTGTTTGGCAAACTTTAAGCACTGCAATTAACGATGCACAGCACTGAGACGTTGGGAATGGAACAGCAAGATCGTTTGTTCCATGCCCACATTCCAGGCTGTTGTCGTTAATATGATTAGCAGCTTGTTTAAGTTAAAAACTTATTACAAAATATGGTCGTTTCGTTTGGCAAGCTTAAGAAGAGCTACATGCGATGGGGGAACGTCGGGAATGAAACAGCAAGATCGTTTGTTTCATGCCCACATTCCGCGATCCAGCGGAATTCTCATGCCAGCCAAACGAGAACCCGTTTCTAAAATGCTGCCTATAAAATTGTTGGGATTTGAGTTTAGGCTTTGGGCTTTAAATTAAAACATGTAAAATAGGCTTCTAGGGTTACCAAAGAACTCTTGCAAACAGTTTGCTTCTTCTTGACTAGATAGTATAGTATGATGGGTGGGTTACATTTATCGAGGTTCAACATGTACGAGATTTACTCAATTCTCATTTCTGGCATACGATGTGATTGTTACTGTGTAAAATGATCATGATGATGATGATGATGATGATGATGATGCAACAACGTAAATGTATGAAGAAAATAAATATAATTTAAGGAATGTTTTTTCATGCTAAAAACACAACTACAGACGATAGCTAGAAAGAAACATTGAGATGAGAACGAACGAGCTACGAGTGGAAAAACGACGAGCTTAACAAAGACAAAGAGAGACACAGAGAGAGAGAGAGATAGTAAGAGTGAAACGAGAGGACAGCGACGATGAGCGAGTATGTACGATGAGCACCCATTGGTGTTGTTGTTTTTGTTGTTCTGGTTTTTGTTAATTGTTGTCAGAAATTGTTTGTTTTGTTTTTTTGGGGGAGTATGCAGCATATTTGGATTATATTTATTTAGATTGAGTTTGAAAGTGTGTGGCATAATTATATAAACTTAAGCTTAGATCTGACGGCATACCAAATAAGCAAGCTGCCCCGCCTCCTTCGCCTCTGCCTCGGCCGCTTTCCCTTTGGTCAATGCCAGCGCCTGCGGTACAGCAGGAGCTGCTCGTGCACGATCTGCCAGAACTTGCCGTGCAGCCACATGACGAGCACCACCAGCTGCATCAGCAGCGGCCACTGCTGCAGTTCGTGGCGGGTGCGGCGCCTCAGTTGCTGGAGGCGGCCTTTGGGGCCACCGAGGAGGCACTCGTGCGGTGCGGCCGGCGGTGGTGCATAGCTCAAATTGTAGTTGTAATAGTAATAATAATTGTTGTTGTAATGCTGCTGTTGTTCCTGCTGCAGCTCGACCGGTACTAGATCTAGGGAATTCGACTTCAATTGGCCGCCATATCGGTTGCTCTCTAAAAAGTTATCATTATTTTTTTGGTATTGATTTGTTGCTGTTGTTGTTGCTGCTGTTGTTGTTGTTGTTGTAATGTTAGCTGAATTAGTTTTGATATTGTTGTTGTTGATGTTGATGCTTGGATGTTCATCATTGCGGTATTTCTGTGGTTTACGATAATATTACATGATGATACATTTGCCCTTTTCAGCCCACGGATTGTTCTTCTTATCCGGCGCATTAATCAACGGATCATTTTTCTCGTTCTCCTCAATGAAGGAGCGCATTCTGTGAATGAAAAAGCAAACGAACTCGGAATTAGTGGATGCAAAATCAAGGTAAGTTTATTGTGTTCTATAAAGTTAATGATTTTTATTTTAATTAAGTCTTAAAAATACTAAAAAAAAGAAGGTGTTTTCACTTTTTTCGAAATAATTCTTTAATTTATAAATCTTCATCTCCTTTTCTTGGTAAAGGCATTTTTTGCTTTGCGCAATGTATTTTTTACACTTTTCAAAGCAGTAAAATATTTGAATTCATTGAGTCGCCTATCAACTCCTGAAATCCTCGAAATACTCAATAAAATCGCAAGTTATGCCAGTTCACTTTGTTGCACATTTCGGTGTCGTCCTTTTGTTGCACACTATTATTTGCACACCTCGCTTAATCCCCAGCTAAATTCCGTTCTTTAAAGATCATAAAACTTGTAAGCTCTCTCTATCTCTTTCTCTCTCTCACTCTCTACAACAGAAATCAAGCCATTTCACAGAAATTGTATAATGGCTGCGTAGTTAAAGCTAAGCAGACATAAAATGACACCGCACGTTCCTTTCGCATAGTGTTGGGTGCCGTCTGTCGGACTGTCCGTCGGACGTTCATAAAAAACAAGGCAAAATCCGAGATAAGGACAGACAGACGGACGGTCGGGGTGCGTGGGCCGGTCAGCAGCTTTTATGCTAATCTGCACGAAGATGGACATTAAAAATGTTCAACGCTTTACACGCGCCAAAGGACACTGAAAGAGGCAGCAGATAAACCTGCCTTCCCCACCCCAACCCCTCTCCACTGTTCCAATAAAACAGTCTGCATATAAGTGCTGTTGTTGTTGTTGTTGTTGTAATACACTTATCCTTTAGCGCCATAAAAATGGCTGCCTGCTGTCGTTTGCATTTGTCTCTTTCTCATTCGTTTTGTCTGTCTCTCCGTCTGCCATTTGTTTCTGTTGCTTTCGCTCAACACGAAATTTTGTGCACTTTTGCTTGGCACGTTTTCGCTTGCTCTTTCGCCATGTTCCATTTTATTCATTCTTTTTTTTTTGTTTTTGGTGAAATTTGCAAGAATTTATTTATTAAGAGGGAGGAAGGGAGGGGAAAAAAGTAAGAAATGGCGAAGACGTTCGTTACAGTGCCCAGATAAAAGTATGCGCACAGACAGACAGAGCGTGGCACATGCTTTGCATTTCAATTTAGTGCGTGAATTGTGTTTGCTTTGCATTTCCCCGTATTTTGGCATGGATCACGCGGCGTATGCGTTATATTTATAAAAATTTTTTTTTATGAAAATGTTTATTGTAAAACGATTTCTGCACAATTTCACATTTGCAACAAAGGGCAGATTATTGAAAAGTTATTGCGAGTTGAAATACATTGAAAATAACCATAAATTGGAAAATTTTATATTAGATTATTGGTTAGATCGCAATGTTAGTCAAAAATGAAAAATATATTAATTATATATTTGTTTGTGATTTATCAAAAATGTTTAGTTAAATCGATTTTTATTTTTATTATTGTTAGGTCGCAGCGAGGGCGACGCGCCCAGCCAGAAACAGAAGCAACTGAACCAGGTCCAAACACAAACACAAACACAATCGGAATCACAATCTCAATCGCACAGCCAGACCCAAACCCAAGCACCGCAACAACAGCATCGGGATCGGCAGCAATGGCGGCGTCTACGGCGACCAGCTGCGGCGCAACTCGATACATAGCCTCAATTTATATAATGCAAATCACATAGACAGTTCATTAACTAAAACATATGACAAACTAACTACAAATAATTAAGTACTTATATATATATATACATATGTAAATCTTCTTCTATGTGTTAAATGTAACTAAAGCAAATTGTTTGCTTATGGCCTCATTTAAAGTTTGTTAAATTTGTTCTGCCCCTCCAAAACGTAACATTTTGTGGCCTTTTAAATTAGGTTTTGAATTTATG